>JANHFL010006544.1:9082-27212 GCA_032468155.1 Oxyrhabdium leporinum | reverse complement strand
GCTGTGACAAAATTACGATTCCCCACGTTAGAATTTTCAGGGGTGTGACAGGGATGACAGCTCTGTTGTCATGCTACTTTTCTTAAACGCAGGATGCACACCCCCGTACCTAGAAAATCAGCTGAAAAAATCCTCAAATTTCAGAGCTATTCAAGAGATGGGCTCCCATCTCTCCTTGATTCAGGCAGCTTATTTGATTCCCAGATGTCAGATAATGCATTCCTTATTCATTTCTTATTAGTTGTGCTATAACTAACCTTAAAAGTTTCCATAAAACTACTGGTAGGCCAGCTGCCTTTTTGGATGCAGTTCTGCAAGGCGTGAGAATCCAGAAAGGTAATACTTAATAGATACGAAGGAGGTGCTGAATGATGAATAATGGCTATATTATAAGGGGTCCTGGATGGGTCATTCTAAGCCTGGCCATTGCTCCACCCCCTTCTATAACAGAAAATGGAGATATACAAAGCAGAGCCTTAATTTGTCGTTTTGTGTGTTTTTTAAATGTGTGCTTGTGCTATATTTTAGGGGTTGTTTTTTTTGAATGATTTAAATATACTGTGAACAAAGGTGAAATTTTAACATCTGTGGAATCCATTTATTTTTTTTAATCTGTTTTTTTTCCCCCAGCAGCTTTTACTTGTCCAGAATCAAGTTAGTAATAATTTAGGCCATAACATTTCATGGTTTGTCTTTGTGCTTCATTATTAAGATTTAATCTGCTCTTTGAATTTAGAGTAAACGAGGCATCCAGAGATACGTTTATTGGACTCGCTCAGTGAGTTTCTCCAGAATGTGTTTTATTTCTATGGTTCTTTTTTTTATACACAACCTTCTCTTCTCTCAGCTACTTAATCATCTAAATTGTTCCTTTCAATAATCCTGTTACTTTTCTTTGCATTTCCTCACTGTTTTTAATGCTGCTTGTATTTTGGAAGGTTTTAAAATGCGGGACAGTAACAACCAATGAAGCAATCCAGTTTCTTTCTTTCTTCCTAATCCGATTTTGACCATATACAGTGAAATGTACAAATGCTGGGATTCAGTTAATTTATTGGAACATGTAACATAAATGTTTACAAATAAAATTGTATTGCTAGTCTGGAACTTTTGCGGATGTCTTATCCTGAAGTTTGAGCATTTTGACGGTAACTGAATTTACATGTACAAGTAGTCTTCAACGTACAAGCATTCATTTAGTGACCATTTGAAGTTATAAAGGCATTGAAAAAAAAGGTTTTTCACACTTATGACCATTGCAGCATCCCCGTGGTCACGTGATCGAAATTCAGATGTTTGGCAACTGACATGTATTTAGGACAGTTGCATAATGATCCCCTTTTGTGACCTTCTGAGAAGCAAAGTCAGAATCCGGGGAGGTCAGATTCACTTAACAACTGTGTTACTAACTTAACAACTGCAGTGATTCACTTAACTGTGAAACGGTTGTAAAAGGGGATAAAACTCAATTTCTGTCTTGCTTAGCAACAGAAAGTTCGGGCTCAATTAGATTAGCTGTATGTCTGGGTCTTTTATATTACTAAACAGCTGATCGAATGCTTCCCAGAAATAGGGTTTTTTCACTCACAGATGGGATTGAATCTCAAGCTTAAAAAATAAGGAACTTCTTATCTACGTTATTTCAGCTAAAATAATAAATTGCCTAATGTGGGAAAGGTTTAGATAACAATTGAGGGTTAGATGGACAAGGCCTCTTCCGCACGCAGGCCTTAAAAAAGATTCTCTAGTTAAAATAGAAAAACGCCAGAGACTGGAACCACAAACCAGCAACTGTGGGCAGATTTTGTATTTCATCTCAATCGCAACACTATGTGAATATGAACACGTGTCTTACTTCTGCCTCTACTTTTTTAGCAGATTTTATTTTTTTCTCTGTCGTGGATTTCTGTTGCTCAGGTACTTGACAACGGTTTATTAATCGCAGTCTAATAAAAGAATTGAGGATGCACATTCTTTGGTTGTGAAGATATAAACTGACTTCACTGAAAAACAGTATTGGTGGTAGATCAGAGTGATGTACAAGTAAAGGAGTTAGTCCAGATTTTGGCTAAATGTCTAGTTCAGTGTTTTTCCACCTTGCAGCTTTCAGATGTGTGGACTTCAATTCCCAGAATTCCTCATCCAGCAGAGGAATGCTGAGATTTGAAGTCCACGTGTCTCAAAGTTGCCACGGCAGAGCAATACTGATCTACTGTAGTTACTACCGTGTGCATATTATTCATACTGCAGTATGAACATGCTAGACAATAAGCATGTTATGCAATGCCAGCCAGTATTTTAAGTGATCCATTTGAATTTTTAATCACACTACCGTATTTGACAGATTTCCAGGGCATTTACAAATAAATAAGGGATCTCCCTGGAAAAGCAAAGTTGCAACACTTTTCCATAGGAAAAGTGACACGGAAGCCACCCAGAGTTGCATGATACATGATGGGTGGCTATGTGTTAAATAAATAATCCAAATTTATTTGATATCGATAGGGACATGCAGAAAACAAAATCTTTAGATCTCGTCCCTCCAAATATTTTCCTTCTCTCTGTGAAGGCTTGGAATTTTATTTTATTTTTTTGGGGGGGGTGTTGTTTTTTTTATGAAATACAGTTTCTGAATCGGCAAGATGTCTTGTGATATTTGCCTATCAACATCTATCCTTCCATTCAGCCATTTGTATTGCATTCTTTCCTGGGTTTGTTCAATCTTTTTTTTTTCTTTTTCTTTTTGTGTCACACAAGTGGACAGCTGTGTTGAAATATTTGATTTAGCCATTGTTGCTATTGAAAAAGGTAGGAACCAGGGTGACTGGGATGAGGTAGATTTTGTTCTCCAGTGTGTCTCATGCTTTCTCTCATTTCATTCCCTCTGCATCTCAAGTTGCTTTTCTTTCCTCTCGGCATTTCTTCCTGGTGAATTCATAGAGATTTTTCCTAAATACTTTGGAACTTCGGGATTTCTGGAATCTGCTGATGTTTTCTTACGTGAAGCTTGGCTGTTCAAATTGGGGATGTGAGAACTTGAGTTAAATATAGATTTTTTTCCTCCTAGACTCGCAGCTTGGCGCTATTAATCAAAGCCAGACTGCTATCCCTGACCTAGTTTTTGAGGTGCATAATTTTAATTACTTTTAGGGTTGTGAGACATACAAGGCCAAAATACATGTAACACGATTTAAGTTCTGGGTAAGACCTTGTGAGTTAAGCAGAGTGTGGAGGTGAACTAGTGAAAGAATAAGAATAAATAAGAATAGAACGGAACGGAACAGAACAGAACAGAATTCTTTATTGGCCAAGTGTGATTGGACACACAAGGAATTTGTCTTCGGTTCATAAGCTCTCAGTGTACCTAAAAGATATAAGTGATAAATCACGATCATGGTCATCATGAATACATTCAGTGCCAGGATGCTGGAAAAAGAATTTAGTTACCTGTTTTAATTTTTTCTCTTCCCCATTTAAAGTAACCCTTTAATTACAGGTAGTCCTTCTGTTAATGGCACAATGACACAATTGGGACCAGCAATTCTATTGCTAAGCAATGCGGTTTTTACGTAAGTCATACCTGATTTAACAATTCCGGCCGGCAAGAGGAGGCGGCTGCAGGCCCTTTGCGCCGGCAAAAAGCGGTGCCAGAAGCCTCCAGCCGCCACCTCTTTGTTGGCGTGAGAAGCCTCCAGCCGCCACCTCTTTGCTGGTGTGAGAAGCCTCCAGCCACCGCTCCCAGCTCGGTTCCGGCCGGCAAAGAGGCGACGGCTGCAGGCCTTTTGCGCCAGCAAAAAGCAGTGCCAGAAGCCTCCAGCTGCCACCTCTTTGCTGGTGCGAGAAGCCTCCAGCCGCCAGTCTTTACCATTGCTGTTGCCCTTCTCTTTTTTTTCCACCTAACCTTTTTGCCTGCATTCAGCAGGCAGTCAGCATCGCGGTCTCTACAGCATCGGTTATGTGACTGGGTGGGCCTGGCCAACTCGACGTCACTCATAGCAAGGTGCCACCGCCCCACCTTGCCGTGAGTGACTTTGAGTTGGCCACAGCCGCTCAGTCACGTGACCCCCACCAAGCCACGCCCATAGAAAATTTAAGATTTCACCACTGCAAGCACCTGAGGGTAGGACAAGAAGCAATGGGTGGAAACTAATCAAGGAGAGAAGCAACTTAAAACTACCGTAAGGAGACATTTCGTGACAGTTAAAACAATCAGTGGAACAACTTTCCTCCAGAAGTTGTAAATGCTCCAACACTGGACATTTTAAAAAAGAGATTGGACAACCATTTGTCTGAAATGGTTTCCTGCCTAAGCAGAGGGTTGGACTAGAAGACCTCCAAGGTCCCTTCCAACTCTGCTGTTCTATTCAAATGACCCCAGGAAGTTGCAATTGTTGTAAACACACACCAGTTGCCAAACCCCTGGATTTGAATCAAGCGACTGTGAGGATGCAGTGTTTGGTCACAGCCAAGATTGGTTGTAAGTCACTCTGAATGGTGTAAATCAGGGGTGGGGAATTATGGCCCTTTTATGGCCCTGTGGACTTCAACTTCCAGAATTCCCGAGCCAGCATGGCTGGCTCAGGAATGCTGGGAGTTGAAGTCCAGAAGTCATAAAGGTGCCATAGCTCCTCACCTCTGGCCTAAATGAATGTTGTAAGTTGTGGATTATCTGTATGCAGGAGAGGGAAATCCAGTCTGCCTTACCTTGGATTGCATATCCTTTGTGTTTGCCTTAAGTAGCTGTGAGGATCCTGCTCAGGCATATTGAAGGGCTTATGAAAATTTGGACTCGATTGCTAGAATAGCAACAGTTAAATCAACTCAATGCAGCTTTTTCTGGGCTCGATGTGATTCATCCAAGTGAAACGCAATACTCTGGGGTCGTGCGCATAGAAGGAACTGTCTGCTATTTATTTGGTGTGCTGAACATCCGATAACAAAGATTTTAAAGCTAATGAAGCCAAGAAATACCTCCCGAACTCCACAAATAAAGACCTACAACAACCCCCCACAGATCCTAACCTTTCTGTGCTGGCTGGCGGTTACAGGTAGTCCTCAACTTTCAAACATTTGTTTAATGATCATTTGAAGTTACAATGGCATTGGAAAAGTGATTTACAACCAGTCCTCAGGCTTATGACCACGGTAACATCTCTATGGTGACGTGATCAAAATTCGCATGTTGCACAGCCCTGTATTATGGGTTCACCATTTACGACCTTCTCAGCTGGCTTCCGATAAGCAAAGCCAAACAGCAACCTGGATTTGCTTAATGACCATGTGATTCACTTAACGACTGCCATGGTTTGCTTAACAACCGTGGTGAAAAAGGTCATGAAATTGAGCATGGCTTCTCTTCTCTTCTCTTCCCTTCCCTTCCCTTCCCTTCCCTTCCCTAACAATGCAGCAATCCAGAGTGGATTCTATATCAAAATGAATGGTGATTGGAAATGTCATGATTGAGTACGGTAAATCTGTTTCTGGCCTTCATTTCCTCCTCCTTTATACTAGTGATTTCTTACCATGATTTTAACTAGACTTTCAACTGTTCTTGGAAGAGTTACTTATGTAGCTTCAGCCAGAATTCTCCCATTGCCAATTAATCCTTATTTATAGCATCTGATGTTTTTTCTTACATTTATAGTAACTCCTTCCCTTCATTTTTTTTCCCATTTCTGTAAAAATTCCTGGAAAGGAAAAGCCGTTTAATCTCAAGAATGGGGAAAGCAGGATATAAGAGAAGATTGCATCTTAATTCTTTAGTACCTAGTAGATTTCGTACTGCGGTCCTGGCAACGTCAGTATAAAAGCCCTTTATGCACAAAGATATAAATCTAGTTAGATGCTCTCTTCATAGGTATCCCAAATGATAGATGAAGATATAGGATCTTCTTGTCCTACTTTGATGGTATAGAGAATCGTAGAATTGAACCTGAAAGGTCAACTAATCCAATCCCCTATAATGTATAGCACAACTCACTAAACCAGTGTTTCTCAACCTTGGGAACTTTAAAAGGTATGGCTGGGTGGGGAATTCTGGGAGTTGAAGTCCACACTTCATAAAGTTCCCAAGGTTGAAAATGCTGCATTAGACCATTTATTAGAGGTGACAGTCCATCCTCTTCTTAAAAACCTCCAAAGAGATTTGTACAAATTGTATCATCAGGTTTTTCCTTAAGTGGAATGAAATCTCAACACTTGCAATTTATACCTATTACTCTAATTCTCATTTCTCTAGTCATGGAAAGCCGCCATCTTCCCCATAGCTTCCTTTTATGGACCTGAAAGTGAACGAAATCATTTTGGTACCTTTGGAACTCCAGACTGTGCTGTTCTATATGAGGGATTTTACCCTCTGCTTTTAAAATTTAAGCCTTTCTGTTAATCAAAGAAAAAGTGATCTCTTGGCTTGCAGATTTAAGTTAAGCTACCATTTCTTTGGGCCTGCTAGTATAACAGTATGGTGGTGCTCACTGCAAAATGAAGCTTAGTGACATGCCAGGATAATGAGGTTGGGGGGAAAAAATGTCTTGGAATGCTTTGCAGAAAAAAATAGTGATAATCCAGCAAGATTTAAAATACAGATAGTCCTCAACTTATGGCCACAATTGAGCCCAAAATGTATGTTGCTAAGTGAGAAATTTGTGAAGTGACTTTTGCCCATTTTACGACTTTTTTTGCCACACACGATAAGTGAATCACTGCAGTTAAATTAATAACACGGTCGTTAAGTGAATCTGGTTTCCGTCTTGTCAGGAGGTCGTAAAAGGGGATCACGTGACCCCTGGATACTGCAACCGTCATAAATGTGAGTCAGTTGTCAAGCATCTGAATGTCAATCACATGACCATGGGGATCCTGCGATGGTCATAAGTATGGAAAATGGTCATAAGTCCCTTTTTTTCAGTGCCCTTGTGATTTCAAACGGTCACTAAGTGAACTGTTGTAAGTCGAAGGCTGCCTGTAAAGAAATCATATTGCTTTAATTAAAGCATACTGATTTTATCCAGCTCTCTGCCCAATTCAAACATTTACAGGTAGTCCTCGTGTTATGACCATAATGGAGCCTACCCATTATGCTCATACGTCATTGTAAAGTGAGTCACCTATGTGACCGACCCGATTTTACGTATGCTTTTGCTGTGGTCATTAAGCAACCACTTTGATCGTTAAGCATAATCACAGTTAAGTGAACCACTGATTCATTATGGACTGTTTTGTTGATCCAGATATGCAACTGGCTCCCAAATTTGGAGAATCTCCCTTTCACAGCAAAGCGGATGGATTCAGTTGTAGTGGCAATGAGTGCATTACTAGCACTGATGATGTTACCTAGTTGGGTAATGAAATGTCTGCAAGAACACCACCAAGCTCAGAGAGCACCAAGGACCCCACAGTTCAACGCTGAGCTACAAATATTAGTTTCTATAAGTGCGCTCCTTGAAAAGCTTGTTAGGGACAGATTGTCATGGAGAAAATCTACCTCTGTGGTCCCTCGGAGTCAAGAAATTACTTGATGGCACATAATTAGTTGTTTCACAATCCACCTATTAAGAGCATTATCTGGAACAGATATAACACACCAAAGGGACGGGAGGACACACCTTAAGCCTGATGCTGTAGCCTCAAGATAAAATACTGTAGGCAGGTCCTAAGGCCCAAATAGCTTACTCATACTTCTTCCCCCATGGGAGAAGGCAGACATTGGAAAATAAGGCTGTGCTGTTGCAAACTTTTGTTCTACTTCCACTTTTGCTGGCCTGTTAGGAAGCAGTAGAAAAATTGTCACCCTCATTTGGGAGAATCCCCCATTCTAACTCTGGTTTGGTTTGCTCTTCTACGTTGGTGCAGGTTTTCAGTTTCCTAAATGACATCCAGAGGCATGGAAAAATAGCTTGTACTATTTTCTCACATTTATCCCTAAGAGAATTCTCTGGTATCCCAGGTTGGAAATTTTCCAGTTCCAATTTTGTTCTTTCTAATTTAGATTAACCTTCAAGCAAGTATAGAAAATAAATGCTGAAACAATTTGCTCCGAGTATGTACTCCGGTCTTGAGCAGTTTTTAAGAAGCTACCGGTTGGATTTCTGCATTCTGAATGGTTTGATTTTTCTTTAACACACACATACACAGACATAGAACATAGAATAATAGGAGTTGGAAGGGACCTTGGGGGTCTTCTAGTTTAACCCCCTGCCTGTGGCAAACAGAGGAAAGACACAAAGGAAAGGAAAGACAAACACATTAAATAATTGCTCCTACTTCAGAGCCCAACCTCTACTCCATGCTGGTCTTCTGCGCCATTGTTACTACCAATAAAAATAAGGTTTATATCTTTGAAGCCAACTCATTGCTGTACAACACTTACGATTTACATGTTCAGGTTCCATACCATTTATGGGCTCGTGAACTTCACAAAGAAAGATGCTGTGTTGGATGGCATCAAATCAAGGCAGATAAATTCTGCTCTAGTTGGCCAAAGTCATATCAGCCCTTCAGGGTCTACCAGATGAGGAAGCCAAAATAATGAAGGCCAAGACTACTTTTATTATAAAATTATGGTAACAGAATTTTGCAAGTCTGAATGTACTTCCCCCTTCCCTCTCCTTATTTGTGAGAGCTAGGGAGGGTGTTGTCTAAAACATTTTCTCTGATTATAGTTATTCCTTCTTCCTGTCCATCAGTGTCATTCCTTCTGTACAATACAGTTGAAAGAGAAGGGATTCTGTTTCTATTTTCTCCTTGCAGCTATGTCAGCGAAGCAGGAATGGTATATTCTCTTGACCCATTCATTAAGCCTTGCTTAAGCAATAACACATTTCGTAAGTTCTCCTTCAAGCTACATTCTGCTGTCCTTCCAATTAGGAGTTTGCAAATTCAGGTCTTCAGATAGTTGACCATCGGTTCACAGAGCCCTTCCAATAGTTGCTGCCAGATTATAATTAGTAGCATGGCCAAAGGGAGGAAAGATAAAATACAAGAAGAATAGCCTAAAATCAAGCAAGGAAAGCAGAAGGACAAAGTTGTGGGTTCTTAAGTGAGCCAAGACATGCTTTGAACCTTTGAATAACACATCAGGGGCTGCACCCAGCAAAGAATGAAGGACATCATGACAAGCAAAGATTCCACTAGAGCTGGGAGGAACCTTGGAGATCATCTAGCCAAGCCCCTGCTCAAGTAGGAGACCCTATACTTTTTCAGATAGGTGGCTGTCCAGTCTTTTCTTAAAAACTTCCAGTGATGAAGCAACCACAACTTCTGGAAGGAAGCTATTTCACTGGTTAATTGTTCTCACCGTTAGGAAATTTCTCCTTAATTCCAGGTTGCTTCTCTCCTTGATTAGTTTCCAGCCATTGTTTCTTGTCCTGCTTTCCGGTGTTTTGGAAAATAAGTTGACCCCCTCTTCTTTGTGGCAACCCCTCAAATATTGGAATACTGCTATCATGTCCCCCCTAGTCCTTCTTTTCTCTAGACTGGAGAAAGATACCCAATTCCTGCAACCCTTCTTTATATGTTTTAGTCTCCGGCCCTTTTAATCATCTTAGTTGCTCTTCTTTGCACTTTCTCCAAAGTCTCAACATCTTTTTTGTAATGTGGTAACCAAAACTGGATGCGGTATTCCAGATGTGGTCTTAGTAGGGCTTCATAAAGCGGTACTAATACTTCACATGATTTTGATTCTATGCCTCTGTTTATACAAGCAAGAATTGTATTAACTATTTTGGCTGCAGCAACACACTGGTGACTCATGTTTAAGTGATCATCCACTAGGACTCTAGTGAGCCAGCTTTCACCTTAATCTGTACTTACACCTTTTCCTGCCTAGGTATAAAACCTTGCTTTTTTCCACGTTAAATTTCATGTACCTAGTTACCTTGTGTCTTAGCTTGATTTTTGACCCGGGCTGCCTGAGAATTCCCACTTACTCCCCACAATCTAAAATGAAGATGACAATCATGTGTTACCACTAACATCTTTGGGACTTCAAAAGTTTTAAATGTTTGCTCAATTATGTAGTGGTGCTTTAAATCATCTGGGAAAACCCTAACTTGTGAAGATACATCTGGGAGATTAATGTCACCAGGTGTGTTTATTTTAGGCATTTACATAAATTTCTTTTCCTGGCTGATTTCAAGAGCTTCAGCAGAGTTTTATTTCTATCAACCTTTTTCTTTGGACACCCAAGACGTTTTGTGGCTATGGATTGGATCCAAAATATGATGAATATTCTACTGGTAATAATTGTATTTATGGGAGTATATTCATGCTCTTAACGGGAAACAAAAATGACTAAAATCCCTGTGGGTATGTATATAATAACTCAAAATTTTTAAAAACCTGAATGTTCATCCACGGGCAACATTCCTAACTGTTCCTGAATACCTCCTTCATTTAGTAATAAAAATTGCATCAAAACCAGGACTCCTGATTGATCATTCTTCTAAGAATCTGTAACCTAAAGTTAGGATTTGAGCAGAATTTTTCAGTGTGACAAGCCAGGAATTCAATTCCGATGTTATGCAAACATTTTGCATTTCACTGTTTACTGTCATCCTGATGGCAGTAGAACTCAAGGAAATCTCCTTTGGAACAACATGCCAGAATTCTATAGGAATCTAGATATTTTACTTATATACAAATGGAATAATCCATGGGTATGACTGCTTTGAAAATTGAAGCACTACCCCTGATTTTCTTCCTTGGCTTGGATGTTTTTTGCCTGACAAATCCAGAGATATTGTTTATGATTCACGTGCTTAGAAAATTCTTTGAAGTTTTATTCCCATTTTTAAATTTCCTTTTATACCCTCATTTCCCAAGGAAAGTAAGAGCACTAAGCAAACCATTTTTTACTCAAATGGCTCTCTAAGGCCAGTAGCCAAGAGCTATGTTGCTACCAACTTCTCACAACAGAAGTGAAAAAGCTCCAGTACAATTGATAAAAATTCTAGTCCCGTCTTAGGCATGAAAGCCAACTGGATGACTTTGGGCCAATCACCAGAAGAGAGTTCTAATTTCACTTTACCCATGAAAGTCCAGCTGGGTGACTCTGGGCCGGTCACTTTCTCTCAGCTGAGCCCAGATCATAGAATTGTTGTCAGGAAAATAGGAGAAGGAAGGAATATTATGTATGTATGTTCTCCACCTTGAGTTACCTATAAAGGTAATAAAAATATAATAAAGAAATGCTTTAGCTTTGCACTTTCCAATAGGCCAACAAAAATTCATATATTCTCTAAGTCCATGTCTCCCGATTTTTCAAACCTATGTCTGTTATATATATATATGTGTCTGTGTGTGTGTCTGTGTGTATACATACACATTTATACATATATATAGTATATAGATATATTGATAGATGATAGATATAAATTAGATATAGATACATACATGTATGTATATATGTGCGTGTGTGTGTATATACATACGGTATATACGAGTATATAAGTATGTATGCATGCATGCATATATATATGTGTGTGTGTGTGCATATATACTGTGTGCATATAATATTAAAATGTATTATATTTGAGAAAATTGTGAACTATTTATATTGGGTAAAACAAAACATGTAGAATGGAGGAAAAGGGCACAAAACAATATTAGTGGAAACCTTTTTTAGAAAATCACAAAGTGCAGGTAGTTTTTGACTAATGACCACAATTGAACCCAAAATTTCTGTTGTTAAGTTGAGACATTTGTTAAATGTGTTTTGCCCCATTGTACGACCTTTCTTGCCACAGTCGGTAATGGAGCCACTGCAGTTGTTAAATTAGTAACACGGTTGTTGAATGAATTTGGCTTCCCATTGACTTGGCTGGTCAGGAGGTCACAAAAGGGGATCGCATGACCCTGGGACACTGCAACGTTCATAAATATCAACCAGTTGCCAAGCATCTGAATTTTGGTCTCATGATCCCGGAGATGCTGCAATGGTGGTAACTGAAAAAGTGAAAAAGTCACATTTTTCAGTGCTCTTGTAACTTTGAATGGTCACTAAACGAGCTGTTGTAAGGTATTAGCTCCATCAACCAGGAGTAGCTGAAAACAAGCCGATGTCCCACAAGTCTCTTCATTCCATCGGAGTCAGATCCATAATTAGAAAGACCTTCTGTGGGAGGTTGGCAGGAATTGCTATCCAGGGGACTCAAGCAGACTGTTTATCCACGTGGCTCAGAGGTCAGTTGGGGTTTACCAGACTTGAATCTGAATCAAGAAGGCCAACGTGATGTCCACGCAGGGCAAATCTGATGTGAAAGTACATTAGATACGGTCTAATGTTGCTGATCATCTATGTAGCACCAATATGACTGTCATCTCGCTAAGGAATCTAGTGCAATAACTACAGATTACATTCTCCATGTGATGTTTTTCCTGCATTCATTTGCTTAATATAGCCTTGCCAAAAAAAAAAAGCACAAAAAAATGTTATCCCACAATGTTTTTGGCCAGCTTGCTTACCCATGTATATCATTTATAGCACTTTACAGTCTGAAAAACAAATAGCTTTTTCTCATCCAAGCACTCAAAAATATCCCTGTTGGTTTGTCTTGGGAAAAATATTCACTTGCTACAGGTAATAAAGAGATACCTCTGTTTAATATGATGTAAAGTTTAGAGTTCTTTTGTGTTTGATTAAGTTTGACTTACCTCTTCCTTAAAGCCTAATAAAACAGTTTTAAAACTCTGCTTATTTTGAATTTGGATGCTTCTAACATAATTATAATCCCACACAGCTGATGTTTCTTTGACAACCATCCTACACTAGAATGTAGGGGTTGGAAAGAATTTTAAAAATCATTTATTCCAACCCTTACTAGCACAGGAATTTACTACTAAGGGTTTCCTCTGGAGTAGTAATTCACACATTTGAATCATAGAGGTGGAGGGACATAAAGAACTTCCTGCTTTATGATGAATTCTGCAGAGCACCTCTGACAGGTGTCCATCTGGCCTGTGTTTGAAGACTCCAATGGAGGACATTTCAGCATTTCGTGTGTCAATATGTTTCAGATTGACCAGTCAGGATATTCTTCCTGCTGTCTAACCTGAATCTTTTTGTCGTTTTAATCCTCTGGTTCTGGGATTGACCTCTGGGGCAATAGAAAATAAGTCTATTCATTTTTCCATGTGACAATTCAGATATTTGAAACAGCTGTCATATTCCATTTTCCCTTTAGTAGTTAAATATACTGGCAGTCCTTGACTTACAACAGTTCATTTAGTGACCATTTGAAGTTACAATACACTGAAAAATGTGACTGAGGACTGACTGGGGAATTCTGGGAGTTGAAGTCCACACACCTTAAAGTTGTCAAGTTTGAAAAACACTGATCTAGTCCGCGTTTTTACTCTTTTATCAAAGAGAATTTTCATGACTTTGCTGAGATCTAAGTATATAAAATCTACGTCATTCCCCTGATCAGCTAAGTTAGTTAACCCCCCTCCCTAACAAACCAACGAATGGAGGAAAGACGGGTTAACGTGGGACAAACAAGCAGCGAGAAGCGCCTTCTACAAGCTTCAGGTTGTTCATGCCCTTTAGCGTTACTAACCTTCGGGCCTTCTTCCTCCTCTTAGCCAGGCCTTTGGCCAATGTCCCCTCCCTTAATCTCCCCTTCTATTTTCATTTGCAAACCGTTTGGCACAGGAGCACTCCTTGGCAGAGCAGAGTTGCGTCCCTTTCATTGCTAGAGCAGGCAATTGGAAAGTCACACGTAGCAACATTGAGGGAAAAGGAATCGGGATAGCTATTCTTAGCTCCAGAATGTACACAGTGCCGTGTTGTGGTACCTCGCTAACCATCCTTGGGAAAGCGAGGACAGCTCCGTGATGCTAAACAAACCTAGAAACCATCCCCAATGAATCCTTCAAACGGCGAAAGAATAATATAGGGAGGTTTCATGGCTTCCTCTCCCTCTGCTTTTCAAACATTAATCTTCCGAGGCAAGTTATAGGCATGGAAAGTTTCAGCAGAGAATAAACAAGCCAGAGTCACTGAAGGTTGGGAAAGGATTAAGGTAAACAGATAATGCCCCAGTTTTTTTTTGTGTGTGTGTTTTTAAACTACAAACAAAAGTCATTAGATCCTGGAGGAATTTGTTTTGGGGTGTAGCAGCTGGGTTGTTGGGTTTTTAAGCCTCTCCGTGCGATATATGCCGGTTACATTTTGTACATTTCATTGAAGAATGGGGTGATGGGGGTGGAGGTGGGCTGAAGTCGGCTAACAGCTGTCCTACTCTTGAAAAACTAGAGGGCTTTTTTGTGATCTGTTGTTGTTTTCTGGTGCAGTCAGAACCAAAACGGATGCATTGAGAAAGAAAAGCAAAGCTTCGGGTGCATTTTACCGTGGCTATACAGTATGGCAGAGGGTTGGGGAGAATGTTTTAGCAAACTTTGAAATCATGCAAAGAAAACAAACCCGTGATTCCTGTTTGGGACTGATCTGAAAGCATCACTGGAAGCTTTCAAGAAGAGATTGGACTTCCATCGGTCAGAAATGGTGTAGGGTCCCCTGCTTGGGTGGGGGGTGGGGGGGCTGGACTAGATGACCTACAAGACCCCTTCCAACTCGTTGGTTCTGAAAGCAAAGCAATACACAGTAAAAAAAAGGAAAAATCCCTGTAGATTCCTAGATGCAGTTTAGTTTAGTTTATTGTGTTGTTCTGCAAAGTTACATTCTTTAGAAATGACTAAGGTTCTTTTTTTGGTGGTGGTGGTGGTGGTGGGGAATGCTAAATAGCCTAGAATTTTTAGAGAGTTTCTTCCTTATGGATAATTTTTTTGCTTTGGTCTTGAATCCCTGATTACTGAAAGCATTTTGAAACATTAAAAAAACCATCTATTTTTAACTCATTGGGCTATTAGAAACCTAGAACTGGTACTTAGCGTCAGGTTTATTTTGTAAGAGGAATGTGATGCAGATAGTCCTCGACGTACGGCCACAATTGAGCCCCAAATTTTTGTTGCTAAGCGAGGCAGCTGTTAAGTAAGTTTTGCTCCACTTTCATGACCTTTCTTGCCTCAGTTACTAAGTGAATCACTGCAATTATTAAGTGAGTCACATGGTTGTGAAGTGAATCTGGCGTCCCCATTGAATTTGCTTGTCAGGAGGTCACAAAAGGGGATCACGTGACCCTGGGACACTGCAAACATCATAAATATGAGTCAGTTGCCAAGCGTCTGAATGTTTATCACGTGACTATGGGGATCATGAATGTGAAAAACAGCCAAAAGTCCCTTTTTTCAGTGCCGTTGCAATTTTGAACGGTCACTAAATGAGCGATTGTAAGTCAAAGGACCACCTGTAATTTTTTTTTAACCTTCTTTGTTGATGTAAGCAGCTGTCTTCCCCCATTCTCTAACAGATGGACAATATTTCGAGGGGACTTTTGCATTGCACCCCGAAGAATTTTTGACACCGTCATCCTAAGAATTCTCCTTTGGATGCTGTTTACGTCATGGAGGAACACTCTCTCCAAGGACTGCTGTTCAGAGACCAAGATTTTTCCTCTGATCTCCTAAAGCAGCTGAACGTCTTGAGACAAAACAGAATCCTAACCGATGTCCTCCTGTGCGCAAACGACATCGAAATTCCTTGCCATAAGAACGTTCTTGTCTCAAGCAGCCCTTATTTCAAGGCCATGTTCTGTAACAACTTTAAGGAGAGCGTCCAGGAAAAAGTCAACCTCCAAGGAATGGACTCCAGCATTCTGCGTTTGATCATCCTTTACGTCTACACGGGAGAGATTCTCATGACTCCCGAGAATATTCTGAGTCTCATGGAGACTGCTTCCATGCTCCAGTACATGAAACTCTTCGAAGCCTGTTCGGCTTACCTCCAGGATCAGCTTTCTCCAGAAAATTGCCTTAGCCTGAGCAGGCTTTCGGAAATCCTCCACTGTCAGGATCTGAATCACAAAGCCAAAGCCATGGCTCTGAGGTGTTTCCCTGAAGTAGCCACTTCCGAAGACTTAAAAGAACTTTGTGTCTTAGAGTTGATAGACTATCTGGGGAATGACGAGCTTTGTGGAGAGGAGGAAGAGGTTTTTGAGGCTATTATGGTCTGGGTAAGGCACGACCTTCAAGCGCGACAAGGCTATATCCAAGACTTGTTCCAAAAGGTGAGGCTTCAGTATGTCCATCCCACGTTCTTCTTCCGCTTCATTGCCAATGACTCTCTCATTCAGTCATCCCCCGCCTGTCAAAATATCCTAGAACTTGCAAATAAGCAGATGTTTTCGCTGTATAGTGTCAGTGCCCCTGACGTCAAACCCCTCTGGCATGTTCCCCGGCGCTATTCATGCCGGGAATTCCTCCTCTTAATCGGTGGTCGCAAAGACAATCAACAAACTACAAGGGACGTCTTGCTATATGATGAGAAAACAAAGCAGTGGTTGAGGCTTGCCAAGTATCCAACCCGTCTCTACAAGGCCTCGGCAGTGAGCCTGCACAGCAATGTCTATCTTCTGGGGGGAATTCCTGTAGGTCACGGGAGGAACCAAGTCAGCAGTAGCGTTTACATCTTCTCACTCAAACTTAATCAATGGAGGCCGATAGAGCCGATGTTAACGGCACGCTATTCCCATAGAAGCGTGGCCTACAAAAACTATGTCTTTGCCATCGGAGGCATCGGAGTGAGCCAGGAAATCTTAAATTCCATGGAGAGGTATGATAGCATCTACAACATTTGGGAAGACATGGCAAATATTCCCACTGCGGTTCTGCATCCTGCTGTATCTGCCAAAGACCAACGAATCTACCTGTTTGGGGGGGAAGACTTGATGCAAAACCCGGTCAGGCTAATACAGGTAATTCCCATTCTTTGATCATCTCAGCTGGGCTATCTCAATTGCATGCTTCCAGACATGTCTGGCCTTTGGTTCAAAGTCCCTGAGCTATTCTTATGCTAAGAAAATATCCTCAGCAGGAAATAGAAAAAAAACTATCCGTTATTTTGAGAATCCATTGGGAAACCATGCAGTGGATAACCAAATTCATTGGCGAAGCTGAAATTTACATCTCCTGAAAACCACATAAAAATCCCCTTTTATTTATACAGGCAATCATTTTGCTGTTAAGAGCTTAAGCAACAGCTACAATGTCATTTTGCTGAGAGGCCCCACCATTACTTGCCACATGCAATCCAGAGTGGCGTAAATGTGTGTGATTGTAATGCAAACGAATCCAGATGCATGTCAAAGGCTAATTTGGGGAACAATTGCAAATGTGGGTGTGTCTCAGCATTCAAATGTCAGTTTAACAAAGAGAAGGACTAATTAGAATGGTTGTATCTACGGAAGGGACCAAAAAAAAAATCAAGATAGTGGCCACAACTGTGAAATAGGAATCCCTCCCCATTTTTCCTATTGGCTACAAGAGCCAGAGAGAGGCTGGTCCTTCAGGGATCAGTAAAATAAGGGCGGGGCTTCAGTCACATGGTTGTGGATGCCATCTTGACTGTTTAGACCTAACCTACCTCACCATCCCTGGCTGAATTTATACTTAGAGCAGGGGTGTCAAATTGGCAGCCCGCAGGCCAGATGCATCATGCACAAGACACACACAGCCCAACTCCGCAAAGGGGAAAAATGTTGCAACACGTCACGTGACGGCAATGTGACGGCGTGAGTTTGACACCCGTGACTTAGAGGATCAACTAAGCTGGCTTTCGAAATCTACATTTCAACCATTGTACCATGTCAGTTGTTAAAATACATTCTATTTTATATTTACACACTTCTATGGCTTCAAACAAAAGTTAATAAAATATGACCAAATCAATATTAATAACCAGATTGGTAAAAATAAAAGGGTGCAAGCTAGCTAAACTTGGTTTGATTCCTTCTTTCCAAGATTCTGGACTTCAGAGGTGAAATCTAGCCAGTTTGGATCGGTTCGGGAGTACCTTAGGAAATTATGAATAGTTCAGAGAACCAGTAAATTTCACCTCTGTCTGGCCCCACCTTCACCTGCCCGGTCACCGGCTCGCTGCTCACCCCACCCTGCCCGTCCACTCACCCTGCCCACCCATTCACCCTGCCCGCCCACTCACCCTGCCCTGCCTGCCCTCTTGCCCTGCCTCGCCCACCTGCTCACCCTGCCTTGCTTGCCTGCTTGCCCCCCCCCC
>JANHFL010006543.1:52150-64670 GCA_032468155.1 Oxyrhabdium leporinum | reverse complement strand
TTTTGCAACTTCTGACAAGCAAAGTTAATTGGGAAGCCAGTTTCACTTAACTGTGTTTCTAACATAACAGCTGGAGTGATTGGCATTGTAAAATGGGGCAAAACTCACTTTAACAACTGTCCTGCTTAGCAGTGGAAATCTTGGGCTCAGTTGTGGTCATAAGTCGAGGACTACCTGTATGTATGTATGCCTGTATATGTTTTATTTTGAACTGATGAAGGTTGGATTTCTTTTCCAGCAGGCAGGGTTAGAAATGGAGAATCAGGGACCGGTACGAAAAGTTCCAAGGGGACGGAAAAATTCTCATCCCGTTCAGCTTGGAGCCATCCAAGACTTCTCTGTTGGACTAGATTCCCGGTTTATTAAGCAGGAGCCGGAAGAAAATCTCCAGCAGCCTTGGGACGTTCAGTGGCAGGATTTCCTGAAGGCAATGCAACCCTCTCGTTCCGGACAGAAATGCGGTCAGCTACCTGGTCCCACCCGGTCCGGGGACAATTCCCGATCCTCGTTTAAGGAAACTGCTGATTTGAGTCAGAGGCCAGGCGTAAGGAGCCTAACCCGGATTCTGCCAGGCCCCATTGAAGATTGCCAAGACCTCGTCTCCTCAATGAGAGTGAAGGAAGAAATTCTGGAAGCGGAAGAAACCTTTGCCTCCGAAACGGAGCGACAACGGTTCAGGCAGTTCTGCTACCTGGAAGCCGAAAGGCCCAAGGAGAGCTTTTTTCAGCTGCAGGAACTCTGCTGGCAGTGGTTGAAGCCTGAGAGACGCACCAAGAAGCAGATTCTGGATCTGCTGGTCCTGGAGCAGTTCCTGGCCATTTTGCCCCCAGAGATGCAGGGCTGGGTCAAGGAGGGCAAGCCAGGGAGCTGTGGCCAGATGGTGGCCCTGGCAGAGGATTACTTTCTGAGGGTACAGGAGGCCGATGGACCGCAAGAGAAGGTAAGCGCAGGCCTCCTCCTCACCTGAAGGCAGGTGGAGATCCAACCGACAGCAGTGTAAACTCTGCGATCCACGGTGAATGTTGCTAGGTCTGTTTACTTACCATTAGCCACGGTGGCGCAGTGGTGAGAGTGCAGTACTGCCGGCTACTTCTGCTGACTGCCGGCTGCCTGCAATTTAGCCGATCGATTCTCACCAGGCTCCGAGGTGGGTCAAATGAGGGCCCAGATTGTTGGGGGCCATAGGCTGACTCTGTAAACCGCTTAGAGAGGGCTGTGAAGCACCGTGAAGCGGTATATAAGTCTTAAGTGCTGCTGCTATTGCTAGTCCTTGCTTTTTCTGCCTAAAGGGAAATTGGCTTTGAATTCTCTGGGGCTCGGTTCAAATGTTACCAGTAAAGGAGAATATTTGTAGCTCAAGGTTGAAACGAGAGGTCCTTGGGGTTCTCTGAGCTTGCTTATTTTATTGCAGATGTTTTATTACCTAAATAATATCACCTCTGACAGGGCAAGACACCAGAATATATACTGAGAGCGAGCCCCACTTCTAACCAGCAGTGATGATGTTCCTTAGTTTGGGGAGAAATCTGGGAAGAAGCATTTCAAATCACTGAGAGAGATTCTCCTGTACAGGTTGTCCTTGACTTATGACAGTTCATTTAGTGACCGTTAGAAGTTACAGCCGCACTGAAAAAAGTGATTTATGACCGTTGTTCACACTTATGACCATTGCAGCATCCCCATGGTCACATGATCAAAATTCGGACACTTGGTAGCTGGTTGCCGTGTGTCGGGGTCACATGATCCCCTTTTGCGACCTTCTGACAAGAGCAGTCAATGGGGAAGCCAGATTCACTGTATTAATATTAACAGGTGCAGTGATTCACTTAACAACTGTGGCAAGAAAGGTCATAAAACGGAGCAAAACTCACATAGCAACTGTCTCGCTTAGCAATGGGAAATTTGGTCTCAATTGTGGTCGTAAGTCAAGGACCGCATGTAAATGAGGGCGGGAAAGTCCTATGATATTTGCCAAGATTGACAAACCTTAAGAATGCCTGACTGAAAGCTAAATAATTCTTGCTCCTTTGGTCTTTCCCAACTGTGCGGGCTTGGGAAATCCTTTCCTCTGGTATATTTTTTTTAATTATTATTATTTTAGCTCTTTATAAACTGGACTTTCTGGTGGTGTGCTACCCAAGCATGAATTAGATTTGACACTTCTGTTTTTGGAGTTCAGAAGGATCAGCTGCTTATTGTCCACAATAGACCTAAATATCTTGGACAAAGCAATGGTAAAAAATCTCAGCAAATGCAAAGGGTTGGACTTCAGCTACGTGTATGTAAAAATCCAGACTGAAACATTTTATTTCTATTTTAAGAATATTCTAAGAGCCACGGTGGCGCAGTGGTTAGAATGCAGTGTTGCAGGCTAATTCTGCTGACTGCAGTTTTGCAGTTCGATTCTCGCCAGCTCAAGGTTGATTCAGCCTTACGTCCTTCCGAGGACGGAGCCAGATTGTTGGGGCAAGATGCTGACACCGTAAACAGTTTAGAGAAGGCTGTAAAGCACTGTAAAGTGGTATATAAATCTAAGTGCTCTATTGCTATTGCTATATTTATCCTATTGCTGTTTCATTCATTCATTCTTAAGTTTTTTACAGACAGATCTTCCTCGGAAGTGAATAAGATTCTCAGGAACATCAGCTGGGTTAATCCAAGGTGTTTAGGAAACCTAGATTTTGTGGTTTGTAAATCATGGCTTAGCTAGAGGTAAAGTCAGCCAGCCATGATCAAAACAAACTGTGGCTGTTTGAGGTGCCTGCAAAAATTATGCTTGCATTAAAACCTCGTTCCTGTTGCAGGTTTCCCGTCCGGGGGAAGAAGTCAATGTTATTAATTCTTCTAAATCAGAGCAGGTTCCATATGAAGCAGTGAATAATCATCTCTCTGCAGAAGCGGAAGAAGAGAGTGACGAAGAAGCCAGTTATTTAGGTAAGAGATAAGGTCTCGTTCTTCCGTTTATGCTCTTTCCAACCCTAAAAAACATTTGAAAGAAATGACAGGTAGTCCTTGATTTAAAAACATTCATTTAATCTCCATTCAAAGTTACAACGGCACTGAAAAAGTGTCTTACAGCCGTTTTTCACACTTATGACCATTGCAGCATCCCCACAGACTCATATTTATGACAGTTGCAGTATCTTGGGGGGGGGGGGTCATGTGATCCCCTTTTGTGACCTGACAAATAAAACTCGGTGTGGAAACCAGACTCACTTAACAACCATATTACTAACTTAACGACTGCAGTGATTTTTCTCTTGTGCCATTATGCCTCGTTATATTTAATTTATAATTATTGCAAGTTTAGTAACTTTATGTTTAGTAAACAAGAGCTTTTAGCATTTATGCTTTGCACGATGCTTTGCCTTAGAAGGGCTGGTTACTACAGTGGTCAGCATCTAGAAACCCATAAGCTATATATGCAGCCCATTTGCATACCTTTCCACTTCTAAATTGGAAGCAGCAAAACAACTAATGTTCAGCAATTCAGCTTTTGCAGTTGTTTGAAACCACGAATGGTGAATCAAGATTTATCTGAGAGGCGCAACATTTATTTTTCCAACACTGAATTCCCCCAGAGCGTGCAGTTGGAATTGAGGCATATGACTTCCCTGGGGTTTCTTACTCAACACCTTTCACATCACCTCATTCTTTAAAAAAAAAATAATGAGCAAAAAATAATCCCCATGTCTTCCTATAACGCCAGCTGCAGCCCTCTGGCTAGCCAACTCAGTTTGGTTTCCAGCTCAAATATAGTTTTATTTCTCTATTTTTCATTATTAATCAAATGTATACAGCTGCCCATCTCTCTGATAGGGGACTCTGTGCAGTGCACAACAGTAAATAAAACAGTCAATGTAACACTGATAAAAATCTAAAAATCACCACAATAAATAGCAAAATAATTTCTCCCTTAGACAGATCTCTGATCCCCTGGGAGCCCCAGCCTGGCAACATAACCAGGTCTTGAGAGCCTTGCAAATGAACAAAAGGGGGCCAATCCAATTTTAGGTTCCATATGGTGGGTGCTTCAGCAACAAAGGCACCCCTCCTGGGACCCACCAAATGTAAGGCCTAGCCGACTGTACCAGCAGCATGCCTTCTCTGCGTGATGTAATGGAGCGGGCTGATGTAACTGTCCCTCAGGTAATATCTCCCTCAGAGAGTTGAATGTGTTTGATCCTTAGGGACGCAGTGTTTCTAGCTAAGTTATGAAGCTGTATTTATTCTGTAACTATAGAATAAGCAGCCTGATGTCAGGCCCCAAGAGCCAAGAATAACACACCGAGTTACTTCCATGTAGTTTCTCTATTGTTTTTCACCAACGGACAGAGTCTTGCCAGACTAAAGCAACTGTCAGCATAACTATAGATATAGTCTGTGAACTGCTAGAGTCTTAGCCCTCTTCCTGCATACCAGACATTCCAGCTTCTGCTGCCTCTGGGCAACAACCTCTCCCTCCTGGGACTCCAGACTACATTCCACCACATCAGATTATGTCAGCCCACTAGATAGACCAGACCAGGAAATCAACACCACAGCAAGGCTAAGACTAAACGTACTGAGATTGGCTCTAATAACAGGATCCTGCAAGTCTGATTACGCTGTACATAATTCCCACTCTTACATATCTGTGAATTAGGGAGGTGTCTAAGCAGCTTTTGAATGTTACCTGGACTTTAAAAGATGTTTTAGCTTCCTTTGCCTTAGGTAACTGCTGTTGCATTTCTCCATCAAGGTCATTTTCTCTACTCTCTCCTAGTCACGATTCTCCTATTTGTACCTCCAGGCAACGACCAACGTTACAAAAACGAGGAGGAGACCTTCCCCTTTGAAAGGCACCCACAAGTAGGCATCAGTGGACTGTCCTTGGCAAGACTCAATGGGAAGCTATATCAGGTCTGTGGACTGGAAGAGATGGCAGGAAGTGAGCCTCGCCAAGAAACCCACCAGGACAACCAATCGGGGATGCCAGCTTTTTTTCGTGAGGAAAGCTTACGAGAAAATACCTTCCCGCCAGGACGCCAGAAAGGAAAGAGAAAGAATACAGGTCTCCCCAGTTGGGGGACGGTTCTGAACCACGGTTTCGAGTTTCCTCCCAACCGGAAAATGCAGAAACTCTACACGTGCACCTACTGCGGGAAGGTCTCAAATAACAGCGCGCATATGATCATCCACGAGAGGACTCACACCGGCGAGAAGCCGTACAAGTGCTCAGAATGTGGAAAGTGCTTCAGCACGAACTGCAACCTGATGAAACACACCCGGGTGCACACGGGGGAGAAGCCCTACCGGTGTCCCGAGTGCGGCAGGAGCTTCAGCGACAAGGCCTCACTCATCGTGCATGAGCGGACCCACACAGGGGAGAAGCCCTACGAGTGTCCCATGTGTGGGAAAAGCTTCACCTCGAGCTCCAACCTCATCACCCACAAACGGGTGCATACCGGGGAGAAGCCGTACAAGTGTTCCGAGTGCGGGCAGAGTTTCGTTCACCGGCCGCAGCTGGTTATCCACATTCGGACGCACACCGGGGAGAAGCCGTACGAGTGTCCCGAGTGCGGGAAAAGCTTCAACCAGAAAGCCGATCTCATCATCCACCGGCGCATCCACACCGGGGAGAAGCCGTACGAGTGTCCCGAGTGCGGGAAAAGCTTCATCTCGAGTTCTTACCTTCGAAAGCACGAGCGGCTGCACACGGGCAAGAAAGCGCCTGCGGGCGAAGAAAGCCATAGGTGCGGCTACTGCAGGAAGAGCTTCATCAGCCGGTCCAAGCTCCTCATCCACGAGAGGACCCACACGGGAGAGAAGCCCTTTAAGTGCGCCGACTGCGGGAAGAGCTTCAGCACCAGCTCCAACCTGGTCAACCACAAGAGGGTCCACACGGGCGAGAAGCCCTACCAGTGTTCGGATTGTGGGCAGAAATTCAGCACAAACTCAAACCTAGTCAATCACCGGCGGGTTCACACGGGAGAAAAGCCGTACAAATGCGCTGACTGCGGGCAGAATTTTGGTCATAAAGCTTCTCTCCGGAGGCACAAGAGAATCCACTCCAGGGAAGCCACTAGATGTCTGCTTGGAACGGGGGTAAAATGTTAAAACCAAACTTATAGCCACGGGGAAAGTTGCCTTATGCTACGGTAGACTCCTGGCCCATTGAGTCAGCGTCACCGGGAAGAAACCCTTCGTGGACAGGTGTCATTCGCTGCCCTACTTGGAGAGATCAGACATAGGATCTGATACATGACCAGCCTGTCTTATGCCTCTGATCTGGGATCCATCAGCTGCATTTCCAGATGTTATTGGAAAATTCCCCAATAGGATGAGAAGGCAGTAGCCAGAAAGGCATGCAGTCTCTGAGCTGCACTTCTGCACACACTTACTTGAAGGGATACTCAGTCGGGCTCTACCAAGCCCCCAATTTTGTTGCAGGAGTCCCAGAAATCACCCAGGGCTCCATTAAATCCAGCGAAAGACTTTGGTGTTTTTATTCTAACACTCATGTTCTACTCCAATGGTCCACCAAGAGGTTTGGGTCGCTCCCAGTCTATTACACTGAATAATGACTAGTTAGAATTTATTTTGCAACGGCATTGGGATCTAGACTCCTTCAGGGGTTGGAATTGAGGGGACTTGGGTAGCTTCTTAGGAAGTTTAGAAACAATTGAGAAATATTCCTTGATGAGGAAGCACCATTTGAAAGGTGTTAGCAATACTATTGTGGTGGAATGCAGTCTGGAGTCCCAAGAGAGAAGGGCTACTTCCCAGATGGCAAAAGGACAGCAGAGCTTGGAATGTCTGGTAGGCAGGAAGAGGGCTAACACGGCCCCTCCCTAGCAGTTCACAGCGTACAGATAGTTCTTTAACTTCCAACCACTCGCTTAGTGATCATTCGAAGTGACAAGGGTGACTTATGACCGTTTTTCACGCTTATGGCCATAGCAGCATCCCCATGGTCACATGATTAAAATTCAGCTGCTTGGCAACTGACTCGTATTTACGACAGTTGCAGTATCCCAGGGTCATGTGATTTCCTTTTTGCGGCCTTTTGACAAGCCACGTAAATGGGAAAGCCAGATTTCACTTTACCACCATGCTACCAACTTAACAACTTGCAGTAATTCACTTAACAAGGTTAAGCAAAAGGTTATAAAATGGGGCAGAATTCATTTCACAAGTGTCTAGCTCAGCAACCGTAATTTTGGGCTCCATTGTGGTCGTAAGTCGAGAATTACCTATTATCTATAGTTATGCAGATAGTAGCTTTAATCTAGCAAGATTTTGTCCATAGGTGAACAACAATAAAGAAAATAAAATAGCATAGAATAGAATAACAGAGTTGGGAAGGAACCTTGGAGGTCTTCTAGTCCAACCCCCTGCTCAGGCAGGAAACCCTCTACCATTTCAGACAAGTGATTGTCCAATCTCTTCCTAAAAACTTCCAGTGTTGGAGCAGTCACAACTTCTGGAGGCAAGTTGTTCCACTGATTAACTGTTCCAATTATATCCATCACATTGTGTCCGAATGTCCGTCAAGAGCTTACGCCGGCCCAATGTCTGATTTTTTTTCATCATAAACCACCTTGTCCTTGAATGGCTTGGTGGACTGGGCATTAACATTTGAATTACTATAAGCCCATGTATTTGCCATACACTAAATAAATTATTCTAACTATCAGGAAATTTCTCCTTAATTCTAGGTTAATTCTGTCCTTGATTAGTTTCCATCCATTACTTCTTGGCCCGCCCTCAGGTGCTTTGGAGAATAGATCGACTCCCTCTTCTTTGTGGCAGCCCCTCAAATACTGGAAAACTGTTATCATGCCATCCCTAGTCCTTCTTTTCATTAAACTAGACCTATCCAATTCCAGCAAACCAGAATTAACACTCTGTAGTGTTTTGGGGCCTGGCATCTCTCCCTCTTGTGACTCCAAGCTGCATTCCACCACAAATATATAACGTAGCTGCTTTGGCAACTGACTCATATTTATTTATGCCTATGTTCATCTGCGAATCCAAATGAATTTCATTGTTTAGGTCTTGAACAAAAAACTAGGATGCCGTGGGAACTTTGAGCAGCTTCCTATAGTGTGGAGGAGACATTGTATGGTGCTAAGAGGTGGAACGATGAGGCTTATAAGTTAAACATCCCCCCCCCCCCCAGATCTTTTGTACAATGGTAGCGTTTGAATAAAATGAACTCTTTGTTTATACTAGATAATAAAGCTGGAAAGTGAGAGCAATTTCTTTGTGGAACAGCAAGGTGAAAATACAAAGATGTGGCAGACAATTGCCAAAGGGAAGTTAAGAGTGAGAGATTCAGAGGTAACATGCTGGTTGAATCAGGACGGAGAGTCAAGACGGCATTTCTGGGACTTGAGGATTTAATGCAAAAATGAACATCCCTCCACTCCCTCCACCTCCACCCCGATATTATAGCGGTGGCCACAGCACCAAACAAATTTTAGCTTCTGTACATTTTCAACATGCATCTAAACCTTTCATGTCCTCAATCTCATCTAATCCAGGCAGGGACCAAAAGGACTGTTTTAACGAACAAGGAAAAAAAAATGAAAGGATCAAAAGATAACCTTATTTTAATATTATTCAATAATATTTAATCTTTCCAATTATTCAAATTGGAAACCGTGTTTCAAATATTTTTATTACTGGTGGCACTTTTCCTCCAGGCAAATTTTGGCCCTTGAAAGACAGCTGAATTAAGACCGCAAGGTTTTCTTTTTTTTTAAAAAAAAAAAGACAAGTCCCTTTGATTATTATTTTTTTTAAAGGAATTACAAGTAGTTTATATTTTCAACATCCAAGGCTAGGCTTTTGGAGTATTTTTAAACTGGAAATAATCTTTCAACAGGGTTTGTTAGCATGGCTGGCTGAGGAATTCTGGGAGTTGAAGTCCCCAAGTCTTAAAGTTTAAAAGTTCTAAACCATTTCCATATTTTCCACTTGCAGTTTCATCTTAATTTCTGGCCGAAAAGAATGTTTACAAAGTCACTCCTTTTTTTTTAAAAAAAATGTAGCTCTTAAGAGAGTCGAGCACCAACTAAATCTAGTTTTGCTGTCTGAATTATAACAAGGTTTTCACACCTTGCTTTCCTACATAAGCACCCTTATGGCTGCATTCACATCTTACTTTTCCCATTTCTGAGAACAATGGGGAGGTTAGCAAACTCTTCCTGCTACATTTGTAGAATGCACTCATTCATGTTTTCGATGATCTGCGTTAAGAAATGAGGCCCATGCTCTTAGCACCTATTACAGTTTCACCTGTATGGCTTTGGACGTGTTTGGTAAGAGATGACCTGTCACTCAAATATTTACTACACTCGGAGGACAAGAACGTGATTTCTCACCTCTGCGGGAGTGTAATAATTTTTGATTTCAAATTGAAGGTTTTTTTCCCACAGGCGGAGCATGATTTCTCCCCTGGGCAATTTCTCCGATATTTGGTGACAAGAGGATTTATTGCTGAAATTTTTTTTTACAGATGGGGCGCTCACAAATGTAGATTCTCTGGTATGCTCTCGGAGCTTGCTTGTTTTCTCGTAGATGTTTCATTCTTCAAACTAGGTAACATCATCAGTGCTGGTAAGCTAGTAATTCTCTGGTGTGTACAGCTAGTCCTTGGGTTATGACTACTTCTTCAGTAACTCTTCAATGTTACAAAGGCACCGAATGAGCGGGACTTACAATCTGTCCTTGGAGTGCCAATTGTTTCAGTGTCACGGGAGGGGTGTGTGTGTACCTCAGAAGTTGTGGTGCTCCATCACTGGAGGTTTTTAAGAAGAGATTGGACAGCCACTTGTCCAGAATGGTATAGGGCAGTGACCCCCAACCTTTTGGGCACCAGGGGCAGGTTCTGTGGAGAAGGGTTTTTCCGTGGGCCAGAGGGAACGTGGCTTTATGCGCTGCCTGGATTCCGTGGATGGGGCTTCCCTTGTTTGCGTGGCCCGATCGCTGGCATACTGGGGCCCAATGCAGGTCCATGGACTGGAAGTTGGGGGCCCCTGTTAATAGGGTCTCCTGCTAGTGCAGGGGGTGGATTAGAAGGCTCCAAAGTCCCTTCCAAAATTTCCACTGCTAAGCAAGACAGTTATTAAGTGAATTTTGCCTCATTTTATGACCTTTCTTGCCACAGTCGTGAAGTGATTCACTGCAGTTGTTAAGTTAGTAACATGATTGTGAAGTGAATCTGGCTTCTCCACTGACTTTGCTTGTCAGACGGTCACAAAAGGTGATCACCGTCATAAACATGAATCAATTGCCAAGCACCCAAATTTTGATCACGGGACCTTGGGGATGCTGCAACGGTGTGAAAAACGGTCATCGGTCACTTTTTCCAATGCTCTTCTAACTGAACGGTCACTAAACGAATGGTTATAAGTCAAGGACTACCTGTATAGGGTTCCTTCATAGACATTACATGCACACATCCTGATAGCTGATAGTTGATAGTTCAGTTTATCCTCCCAACAAATTTGCAAGGTTGTCCCAAAAGTGCTGTTCCAAAAGGCAACTGGACTTCTCGTTTTATTCCTTGAAGACATTTCACTTCTCATCTAAGAAAGCTTCTTCCGTTCTGTCTGAATGGTGAGGAAACTGGATGGTTCTTAAGCTGGCCAAAACGAGTTGCTAGAGGAGAATCAGGGCTTATCTAACCCAAATATCCTATTTCTCACCGATTAATCAAACACATGTGGAAACTCCTCAAACACAACACTCCAGCATGCACTACCAATCAGAGGACAAGACCAGAATTTGAGCAACCAAACCTGAAATCCTCAACTTACCCATTCTCAAGGTTTGAAGACTCTGGGCCAGTCCCTCATGCTCCAATCAGCCTATCTCACTTGAAGAGGGTTGCAGTTATAAAATGAAGGAAAACCATCATTTCCGCTGGTTGGAGCTCCTAGGAAACACATGAAGGAAAATGTACTGTACGAAGTCCTCTGGCTGAGATGGGTGGCCATAGCAATTGAAGGAATACACTTTTTAAAGTGTAATACAATAGAGGTCCAGCAGGGGGCATGCTGCCATTGTTAATTAAACCACCAGTTGCCTTGAATTATACCAGTTTGTCTCCATTGGTGCCCAATACGCCTCAGCACTGATGTTCAACAGATCGTCCTCGATGTACGACCACAATTGAGCCCAAAATTTCTGTTGCTAGGTGATTTGTGAAGTGAATTTTGCCCCGTTTTACGACCTTTCTTGCCACTGTTGTTAAGTGAATCGCTGCAGTTGGCTAAGTTAGCACCATGGTTGTTGAGTGAATCTGGCTTCATACAGTACCTAATACTCTTTCCACTACTTGTTTTTCCCCACAACAGCGGGTTGTGAGAGAGAGGAACACGTCACCTATGCTTAAGTCAGGACTAGAACTCACAAGTCTGTCAGAAATGGTGTAGGGTCTCCTGTTTGGGCAAGGGGTTGGACTAGATGACCTACAGGGTCCCATCCAACTCTGTTATCCTGTAAATTCTGTTTCTAATCTGGTGCCTTCATCGCTGGATCAAACTGGCTGTTTTAGGAGCTTTCAGCAACAGAAAAAGCAGACAGCAGGGCCAGAAGAGAAGTTGGCAATGCTCAGTGAAACTATAAAGTGCAAGTAGTCCTCGACTTATGACCACAAGCGAGCCCAAAATGTATGTTGCAGCTGTTAAGTGAGTTTTGCCCCATTTTACAACCTTTCTTGCCACAGTGCTTAAGTGACTCAATTAAGTTAGTAGCATGGCTGTTAAATGAATCTGGCTTCCCCATGGACTTTGCTTGTCAGAAGGTCGCAAAAGGGGATCACATGACCCCGGGACACTGCCACCGTCATAAGTATGAATCTGTTGCCAAGTGTGCATTTCGATTACGTGACCATGGGGACGCTACTATGGTCATAAGTGTGAAAAATAGTCATAAGTGAAATCAAATCAAGTTTATTACAGTCAAAGACGAGAGACCAGAACAAATAAAGACACACAAGGAATATCCTATTAAAAATTCTAGAATAAAGTAATAACAGATAAAATCAATATTAAAATCACAATTTGGCATCCAATCTGTCAGTTACATACACATGGCCTCACTATACTATAATCTCAGTCCTTAAACTGCGAGGCCCATAGTCTTTAAATACTAAAATGCAAAAGAGTAATAATGCAAAAGGTTTTGCTACATTAGTTGTTTAAAATGGCTCTGGTGGATTAATCGCGTGTTTCCGACGAATCCCCGGGTCATAAGTCACTTTTTGTATGTCATGTCGTAACTTTGAATGGTCACTAAAGGAAGTGTTGTAAGTCGAGGACTACCCGTAACTCAGTGATGATCCCTGGGAGAAGGTGCTTCTGAATTCTTTGCAGTTATCACCCTCCCTGCTGCCTGTTTGGTCTCTTCCTGCGGCTTCTCCCTTCCCTGGAGATGCTCAGCTTTCTCAGCCAGACCACTTCTGCTGATTCAATCTAGCGGTTCAAATCCCACTAGGCTCAAGGTTGACTCAGCCTTCCATCCTTCC
>JANHFL010006543.1:0-19951 GCA_032468155.1 Oxyrhabdium leporinum | reverse complement strand
AAGACAAAAGAAGGGAGCTCTGGTTGCGGGCTTGGCCGGACTTCGTAATGGAAAGGGCCTCTTCACCCGGGAAAGGCCCCGGATCCTCCGCAAGGGAGGCCCCCGGGGGGGTGGGGGTGGGGGATCGTGGGGAGAAAGAAAGGCCTCGAGGGACGCTGGAGGGAGACCCGGGGATCGGCGGCCCACGTGGCTTCTTCGACTCGGAACTCGGCCCCGTGTCTGGACTTGCTTTATTCAACTTAGGTTAGGGAGTCCCTTAAAGCAACCACCTAAGAATCCCGTCGGAGGGAGGAAATCTGGCTTTATTTCAACGAGGGACTTCATTTTGCGACTCTTAGAAGTCCTATTAAAGAGCTAGGAAAGGGGTCTTTTCCTTCCTTCCTTCCTAACGTCGGGTGGCCTCCATGACTCTTCTGTTCAAATATATATATATATATATGTTTCCTTCTTCCTTTTCTTTTCCCTCTCCTGGAACTGCAAGGGAGGAGGAACAACTATGGAGGAACAGGAACTTGTGGTGCACGAGGAGGAGGTGGTGGAAGAAGAAGACGAAGAGGAAGACGAAGAGGAAGAAGAAGGAGCCGAGAGAGAGCAAGGGGAGCCCATCGTGGTCCAAGTGAAGACCATCGAGGATTTTTTGAACAGGGGCAGCCTGCCTCACGTCAAGACGGAACCCGAGGAGGAAAGCCACCGGTATTGGGACTCTGAATGGCACGAATTCCTGAAAAGCGTGGCCTGGCTGTCTCCGGGGCCTTCTCCGCCTCCCTCGGAGGAAGACATCCGAGATTTCCAGGCCTCCTTCGGGAGAGTCAGGGAAGAGGCGCGGGAGGGGAGCTCTGGAGAAGCCGCACGGGATCCCAACGTCCGCGGGAAAGCCTGGATAGGCAGAAAAAAGCTGGATTCCTGCAGGAAGATGAAAGAGACGCTGGAGAAGATGGGGATGGAGAGACAGTGGCCTCTGCACCTCAAGCAGTTCTGCCCCCAGGATACTGAGAAGGCCCAGGTGAGAATCCGGCTTCCTAAAGGCTGAAAAGTGGGGGGGGGGCAGGGCAGGGGGAGGAAGGGAGAATATGAAGGTGGTACAAAAAAGCTAGGAAAATTATTAGTTAGTTTACTTTGTCATTGCACCCCGTACATCGAAATCGAATGCCGTCTTCAGCTCAGCGTACATTGTAACTATAAAAATAAAACACAAGCACACATCCTTCACCTTCTGTACAATTGAATTGAAAACCCCTGATATTCCATTAATATTGCACTTATAGAGTAGAATTCAGTATAGTTACTGCTCCAGGATAGAAGCTGTTTTTCAGCCCATTTGTCCTTGTTTTTATTATCCTGTACTGTCTGCCAGATGGTGATAGTTCAAAAAAAGGGTGCCCAGGATGCGATGGATTTTTAAGAATGTTTTGAACTTTCTTAAGGCAGTGGGATAAAGCTCTTCCAAAGAGGGGACAGGGCAACCCGTGAAATGTGTTACTAGTCAGTTGTAGTAGCAGAGTTCAGAGTTTGTGTTTGGTTTGACTGCATGTTGGTGGGAAAGTAAAGCTTTCCATTGTTTTATTACTGTACCGTACAAATAGTCCTCGACTTACAACGGTTCGCCAAATTAAAATGGTTCTGAAAAAAAAGTGACTGATAACTGTTTTTCGCACTTAAAACAACCATTGCAGTATCCCCATGATCACATGATCCAAATTCAGATCAGGATTCATGTTTATGATCGTTGCAGTGTCATGAATTCATATTTATGCAACGGCCATAAACATGAATCATGATCTGATGGTTGTTAAGTGAATCTGGCTTCATCAATGATCGCATGATTCCCCCCAATGGTCATAAATTCATATTTTGCGACCTTCTGGTCAGCAAAGTCAATGGAGAAGCCAGATTCGCTTAACAACCGTGTTACCATCTTAACAATTGCTTAAGCGATTTACTTAACTGTGACAAGAAAAGCCATAAAATGGGGAAAAACTCACTTAAGAAATATCTCATTTGCAACAGAAATTTTGGGCTTAATTGCGGTCGTAAGTCGAGGACTGCCTTATTTTCTTTCTCACTTTCTTTCCCCTTCCCTAAATTTCCTATTTTTTTTATTTTATTTTATACATTGATAGAACAATAAAAGTCAAAGAGGTAAGTCGAGTACCTGTATTTATGAACAGTTGCTTACTGAGGTAGCAGCTGTATTTTGGCTTGTGAAGCCAGGGTTAGGCTTATTTTGCAACAAGCCAGCCAAACGTTTGTATCTGAAGGCGTGATCTGCTGTTTTGCAGGAAATTGCCCAGAATGAGGTGCAGCACTCCCAACTACTTTAGTTGATGACCATTCAGAAATACAATAGCACAGGTAGTCCTTGACTTACAACGGTTCATTTAATGACTATTCAAAGTTACAACCGCACTGAAAAAAGAGACAAGACTATTTTCGTACAAACTATTGCAGGATCCCCATAATCATGTGATCAAAATTCAAATGACTCATATTTATGACAGTCACAATGTCCTGGGAACACATTTTTATGCCCTTCTGATAAGCAAAGTCAATTGGAAAGCCACTTAGCAACTGTGTTACTAATTTACCAGTTGGAGTGATTCACTTAACAATTGTGACAAGAAGGATTGTAAATTTGGGGCAAAATTCACATAACAAATGTCTCACTTAGCAAGAGAAATGTTGGACTCTGTTGTGTTTGTAAGTTGAGGATTACCTGAAGTACCAAATTAATATTGTGGCCATTATGGGCATTTATGACTTCACATCTTCACTCTCCTCTCAGTCACATATTTGCTATTAGAGATAGCTCGCTCTTATTTTTACTTGCTTATTTATATGTCTATATGTTTATATCCCATACCAAGCTACCTGCAAAGAGAAAGAATGCCAACACACCAGAAGGAATAAGAAAGAAGCAAAGGAAAGTCATCAGTCTCAATTTGAAGATGAAGATCATCAAAGCATATGCTGATGGGAAGAAAGTGACTAATATAGCTCGAGAAGAAGGCCTGGCCCATTCTACCATCTCCGCCATTTTGAAGGACAAGGAAAGGATCAGAGAGGCTATGAAAGGATCATCCGGAATGAACGTAAGTATAACAAGGCAGCGGAAAGGCCTCATCCACGAAATGGAAAAACTCCTCATCCTCTGGATCGAAGATCAGATACAAAAGAGGCTTCCGGTGAGCCTTCTCCTCATTCAGAATAAGGCGCGCAGCATTTTCTCAACGCTGAAAGAACGAGCAGGTGAGGAATGCACCGAAACGTTCACTGCCAGCCGTGGCTGGTTTATGCGATTCCAGCAAAGGTTTCATTACCAGAAAACACACGCGTCAGGGGAAACTGCCACTGGTGACGAAGAAGCTGCTAAACGTTTTCTGAACGAACTCGATGGGATCATAGCAGAAGGGAACTATTTTCCCGCCCAGATATTTAGCATGGACGAAACTGGGTTGTACTGGAAAAGAATGCCGGAGCGAACCTACATACACAAAGAGGCCCAAGCAATGCCTGGTTGCAAAGCATTCAAAGATAGAGTAACTGTACTATTGGGCGGAAATGTTGCTGGATTCAAGCTGAAGCCATTTGTAATCTACAAATCCGACCACTCCTGTATGTTCAAAAACGTTAGCAAAACCTCCCTGCCCATTTATTACCGATCCGATCCTAAGGCCTGGATAACGCCCATCCTCTTTGAGGATTGGTTTATGAATTGTTTCATACCCCAAGTAAAGGAATATTGTTGGCAAAAGGGGATTCCGTTTAGAATTATTCTGCTCTTAAGCAAAGCACCTGGACATCCCCCAGATCTTGACAGTCTTCATCCTGATGTAAAGGTGATTTATCTACCCCAAAACACCTCTATGCTCCTACAGCCTATGAGCCAGGGAGCTATCTCAGCCTTCAAGGCCTACTATTTGCATGAAGTGTTCGCCAAAGCCTTAGCCACAATGGAAGATGAGAGCATAACACTGAGTGAGTTTTGGAAAAGCTACAATATCCTGGATTGCATTGAAAACATCGTAGCAGCCTGGCAAGATGTTAGCATGAAATGCATGCAAGGGATTTGGAAAAAGTGCTTGAAATGTTTTGCTGCTCTGGCGGATAATTTGGAGGAATTTGACCAGCACCAAAATTTAGACGAAATAAATAAGAACATTTTGATGCTCACGAAATCCCTCGATTTAGAGGTGGAGGCCGAAGACGTGAAAAGCTTGATAACTTACATCGAGGGAGAGCTTTCCAACGAAGATTTAATTGAATTGAAAGAAGAACTGGAAGAACAGAAGGTGGTGGAAGAAGAAGTAGAAAAAGAAGAAAAAAAAGAAGAACGAAAAGAAGAAGTGAAAAAAGTTGTAGAAGTTCAGCCCAAAACGTTCAGTCTGAGAAGATTGGCTAGTGTTTTCTCAGGCGTTAACAAAATTTTATCGGAATTAGAAAGTATGGATCCAGATGTGGAACGTTTTAGACGGGTACACTGGGAAATGCGCGAAATCTTAAAGTGTTATCGGGAAATATATGAAGAAAAAAGGAAAGAAAGCGTGGAAAGCAGACATGGTGGGTTCCTGAAGAAAGTTATTTCTTCCCCAGTTCCAGTCCCCTCCCTCTTACCTTTCCGATCGACGGTAATAGAACACCCGGATGATCCTCAGCCATCAACTAGCTATGCCAGGGGGTCTGATGTTCCTGAAAACTCGGAAAACCATGAACCTTTCAAAGGATACATATCCGATTTGATGTTTACAGGTATTGTAATTTTAATATCTGATTTTGTACTCCTTTTTTAAAAAAAAATTATTATTTGGGTAACAATTTTTTGTGTGTGTGTCTTCAAGTCTTTGTTGACTTGGACTGGTGCCAATAAAGGAGAATATTTGTAGCTCATGGTTGAAATGAGGGATCCTCGGTGCTCTCTGAGCTTGGTCGTTACTTGGTTACTATTAGTGCACTGATGATGTTACCTAATTTGAGCAATGAAATGTCTGCAAGAAAATAACCAAGCTTAGAGACCATCAAGGACTCTTCATTCTTAGTTTGATCCTTGCATTTTCTTGGCAAGATTTGTTATTTAATGCCAGGGCAGAGCTAGAATTCAGATTATCTTGGTTTTTTTAGCCAGGACTTTAAATACTACAGGTGGTCCACCCGTTCAGCCCTTCCTTTGTCATATTAGATGTAGAAGAAATAAAACTATTTTTATTAGAGGCATGCAAATTGCGTCTATAAGTACTCCCTAATTGGAACCATCCAATTTAAAACCATCTGGTCGTCAGTTGAGGGAGTTGTGAGTTGAGGCATTCACATGGCTGAACGAAATGTTTTCTTTTTACTTTTTTTTTTAGTGGTCATTAAACAAATCACACGATCGTTCAGCACATGAAATATCCCCACTCAGGTTATTTGTTAAGTGGTTGTTAAGTGAACCCATTCTTCTGAGTGGGGAAATCTTTTGTCAAAACCCAGCAAAACAAGGAAAAGTTTCAAATTATAGTCATGTGACTGCAAGATGCTACAACCTGTCATAATGATGAGCCCGTCGCCAGGCAGCCCAAATGCAGTCAACCAAATGCCCAGAGGGAGGCACAACATTTTACTGTGGCCAGAACTGCTTTACATAAAACGACAGGTCGTTAATTGAGAAAGCCTCGTTCTCCAATTCTGACTTAGTATGTGATTTTATTGGCGAATACATACTTCAAAATTGACTCTGGAAAAGTAACTTTTGTGCATGAAATCTCCAATCTGGATCTCATTTTCCCAACTGGTTTGAGGGTTACTCATCTCGGAGAAAATGAAGAATAAGCCTAGTGCATAACTTCGGCAGGAATTGTTTTTGTTGAATCAAGTTTCCTTTTTCTTTTTTTCCAGTCATCCCAAAGAATACGATGCTAAAGTCTCCGAAACAGGAAGAAGAGGCCTTTGAGATTGTAAAGGTGAAGATTCCCATGGACATAAAGCAAGAGAGTGATGGGGAGGCCAACTAATTAGGTAAGGATGCAGATTAGTCGATCATTGGAAACATTCATGGGGTGCTTTGAGCCAAAGTGCTCTCTTTTTGAAGCCCACAGAAAGGGCTTCAACAAATTGGTTATGCAGTCTTTCACATCTGATGGTTCACCAAACCAAATGCCATTCTCTGGAGAGGAAGAAGGTCCCAGTTTCCATCATTAGAGTTTTTGATTCCTAGAATCTTTGGTTGAAAGGGTTAGATTTCCGAGGATGGGAAAGAACTGACTCCTAGAAAAGCAAGACTGCTAGAGACTGGCTGCCAATTAAACATATACCTTAATATTGGACTACCTGCTTCCTAAGTTCCCATCTGTCAGGCGGACCCATAACGTGATGGATCGATTATGTGCCATCAACTCAATGTTGACTATTAGCAACCACATAGATTTTCTCCGTGACAAGATCTATAACCTCTTGGTACAGATGATAGATTCTTACATTGGGAGGAGGCCCAGAAATGCAAACAGTTGCATAGGGTGGGAGCCCAAATTCAGTCACACAGCTCCCCCACAGCTATGTAGTTTCTGCCTGATCTTAAGGAAGGGGAGCCCCCCACCCTTCTGGCCCATTGCTTTATGTGTCCTTTTGCACAGATTGATCAGGAATAAAGGATTCTGGGAACTGAAGCGTGGCCATCTAGGGAAAGCTGAGCTTAGTTATAGCCTACTTTGATTGGCTTACACTGTTGCATGTACCCAGCTATCACAGCTGTACATTGTTAGTGAGTAAGCCCACTGGTGCTTAATAAGAAATATATTGCAGTAAATCAGTGGCTTAGTCTTAGAAGAGGATTTTATTAATGTGGCGGTCCTCCCAAACTAGAATAGTGCATGGACCAAGCTACAATGGTAGTTAAAATGTTAGTGAGGCCATTCATTCTGTTTAATTAAAAAAAATAAATGGGTGGCTTATTTATTATTTATAAATGGTGAACTATTCTCTGTTGCCCTAAAGAGAGTCTTATTAGTGCTGAGATCCTCCCACGCTGGGGTCTTCAGCATGTGTTGAAAACCGTCAAATGAGCATGACTGAAATTAGGATTTCTTAGATCAAGCAGGAGGGGAAAGATGAGGTGGTCTTTTAGAGACAAGGTCAATTGGAAGAGGAAGGAGAAGGCATGTGAGGAGACCCAGGAACACTAGAACTCACAGCAGAAGTTGTCTGAATACATTGCTGGGAGAAAAGCTACATAAATATGTTTTTCTCTTTCTTTCAGAATATGAACAGATATTAAGGAGAAGACTTTCCAGGTGGGAAGATCTGAAGAAATAGACATTTGCAAAAGTTTGGAGGGAATCAAAAGCTTGTATTTCTGGGGTTCTAGGGTTAAAGAAAAGTGAATAAGTCCACCAGGAGCACAAAGGCATTTAGGAAAGAAAGCCAGTGAAGCCTGAGATGATGATCAAACGTTTCAAGAACCAATTTTCAGTGTGGCAAAAAAAAATTTCTGAATTCAGAGGAGCTAGAGATGGTGTGCAACCAACAGTGTTCCAGCTACTCTACATGTGCAAGGATAAACTGCATAAATATTTACACTGTTAGAAAATTAATAGCAAGCCTCCTGTTATTCAACAGGGGAGCACTTCCTCAGCAAGAAAAAAAAGGTATATTTGCTCACAATATGGGAAATTTTGGTTGGAAAACAAACCTCATGAAGAACAACAGGATCCACGCAGCAAAGAAGCCATATAAATGTCCAGACTACAGCAAAAGCTTCATTGGTCAGGTGCCTTCATCAAAGACAAGAGGATCCATTACAGGAGGGAAGCTGTCTGAATGCTTCAAGTGTGGGAGAAGCTTCCAGATCAGTTGCCACCTAAAGCTCCGTAAAAGATGCACACGGGTGAGAAACCCCACCGGTGTTTGGAAAGCTTCGATGAGAGAGCATCGCCGCTGAAACGCAAGAGGACCCACATGGGTGAAAGCCTTACAAGTGCTCCGATTGTGGCAAAAGCTTTCGGACCAACTCCCAGTTGAAAATACACAAAAGGACACCCACACTGGCCAGACGCCATATCCGTGCTTAGACTACAGGCACTGATAATGATCCCCGTGAGGGTCAACACAGTAGAGAGACTGTACAGGTGCCCGAGTGTGGGAAGAGCTTTGTTTCTAGCTCACATCTCAGGAAGCTTAGTATATAGTATACATGGCCAAGAAGCTGCATAAATGCTCCTACTGTGTGAAAAGCATTAGTAGAAAATCCCAACTTGGTGGTCCACAAACAGATTCATATCAGAGTTCTTCCACGTTTCATAAACACATGAAAATCCACCCAGGAGGAACATCCTAGAGGGGCAGAGTTGGTGTTCAGATCTAACATGCAGTCTCGGAGATAGTGATAATGACATTAGCATTGGAGTAAAACAGCAGACAGCTAAGAGTCAAGCACAAGGGGGCATTGGTGGCTTTTAAACATATTGATACATTAAAATGTTATAAAGAAGTCCTCGTTTCACACTGAAGTTCTTTGTTCTCTGGGATTGCAGGCAGGTTAGAAATGACCCCTTTTCTAAAATGTCAGAAAAGAATTCTGAGCCGAGATTAGAAAACTGAATAGATTATCTGCAAGGGCTGTTGCGCTGTGGGATGTGGCTCCTTACTGAATACATTTTGGCCTCCGGGGGATTTTAGGAAAGGAGCTGCAGCCTAACACGGTACAGTGGAACCTATTTAGCGGAGAATGGGTGGCAAAAACATGGTGTTTCTGAAAGTGCCCTCATAGGCCTATACCCATTCTTCAACTTTCAGATTTCACCAAGCCCTGTAACACTCCAGTGATTACTACCTTAATTAAATCAATCCTATGTTAAGATTATCACTCCTTTGGGAGTCTTTGGGAGTCACTTGATGTTTTACCTTTGTTTATTTGAACAATTTCTATGGCTGCCCTTCTCATAAAACAATGACACTGGGCAATAGGCACAGTTAAAATGAAAATGAGGTTCAATAATCCTGATCAGCGCTTCAGCAAACGAGAATATCTGTAGCTCAGGCTTGAACTGTGTAACTCTTGGTGCCCTCTGAGGCTGGTTATTTGCAGATGTTTCATTACCCAACTAGGTATTCCACCAAGGAGAAAACCATACCCCGATGAACGCTTGTCGGACAAACTATGTAAACTGGGAGCAAACCCCATCCTGCTTTACATTGATATTATTCTAGTTGGTAATGAAATATCTGCAAACAAATCGCAAAGCTCAGAAAGCATCCAGGACACCAGTGATCAGTGTTTTCTCAAACTTGGCATGGCTGACTGAGGAGTTCTGGAATTGAAGTCCACACAGCTTAAAATTGCCAAGGTTGAGAAACACTGATCTAAGATTAAAAAATGAGGGGGTGATGTAGGCATGGAAGCGTCTTCTGAACACATTGAATGGGTAGTGGTGAAACCATCCAAAGTGTAGAAAGGAAAATCAAGAGGCATGAAAGGAAGGCTTGAGTTTTCCAATCTTGTGAAAGATGCCTATAGGTGATAGCATAGAGTATTATATCAATCTAAGAGTAGAAATCATGTTCCTAAATATTCCATTTTATTTCGTTGCTTGTTATAATTTGTTTACCTCCCAGGGACTCATGGTGGTCCCCATCCCCTGCAAATAGACAAACAACACATTCCTGTGCAAAGCTCCCATCTCTTCCTTTGTCTCCTCAGTACAAGTAGCTAAATCTCCATCGCTGAAATCCATTTTAGTCTATACTACCATGTTGTGCGCAGTTTTCTCCAAAATGGTATGAATTTCCACATAAATCCTGTAGGAAAATGATCCCCCAAATACGACAATGCACAGATCTTTTTTTTCAATGATGTAGTTCCTTTCTCCCATCTCCCTTCTCCCAGTTTGTTCCATGTATCAAAGTGCCCATAATCATCAAGTTCTAATACTGGATTTTGCATACCAAGTTAAACAGCCTTAGGGGTTTTGTAGTAAAAAGCTGGAGGCATACCCAGCTGATGCAGAGATTGTTTAATTCCTTCATCTGAAGGATGTGATAGCAACATCGAAAGATAATGACATGCTGATTTCCGGAGTTGTTAGTCTCTTAGCTACATCAGCGTATCTTGAGCTGCCTTTGAGCAGAAGTTTGTAAGTTAATTTGCATCACTGACTCTTTTCTCTACTTCCAGATTTTTAGAAATCCTTGGGTCAAGGCACATTTTTATGTTTTGACCAACATCGTGTAGGTTAATAACAAGATTTGGAGCCACCTCAGATGGCTTGAGGCCAAGCTTCATGCAGGAACATCTTTTGTTACATTTGGCAGAAGAGGCTGCTCCAGATTGCATCTATGAGGGAGATGCTTCTGGCAGGACCCAGGAAGAGAGCTGTTTCTGTCCTGGTGCCCACCTTCTGGAACACTATCCCTCTGGATGATCAGACTGGCCCCAACCCTGCTGGCTCTCCATAAAGCCTTAAAATCCTTTTGTTATTGAGCCTGGGGCTCTGGTTGTGTGGCTGAGCCAGAATTGTAGTTACGTTAATAGTGTTGGTTGGATTTTTATCTTGGTTGCAGACCATGTCATTTATTATTTCATTGTGCTATTTTGGTCTTGTTTTTATTTGTTCGTAAACTCATATTTTGAGATGGGCGGTTGTCTTGAATGAATGATGAAAATGAATGCATGAGTGACACCCCTCCTTTTGAATAAAATCATTGATCATAGCGGGATGAGATTGGGGGGAAAAACATATGTATGGCTTTCAGTAATTCAATTTTAATCAAAAAGTCCCTGGAGTTCTCAATTAATAAAATCACTTCCCCTAGTGCAGACTTCTGCAGGTTAAACACATTTCTCAGCTTCTGTTTTTGTTTTTTTTCCCATTACATTTGCTTCTCAGGCCCCAGGCATATCTACTCTTGGGAAATCCACACAAACTGCCTTGCAGAACTTCAGAACGGAAGTGCAACTGCCATCAGTTCGGGCGCTGTGGGTTAGGTGTATACGGCTTTACCTGCTGTTTTTTTTTTCACGTTTCGGTTATTTTGTAAGGTGGTATTACTCTCTGGATCAAAGCAGTACACGCATTATTAACCAGCAAACAAACCCAAAAGTGCATTTGACAGGTGTTTGGGAAAGTCGGTCCTTAAGTAGCCAGCATGGCCCCGATGGACCTTCAGCAAGCGGGCATCTCTGAATATGGGCCAGTAAAATAGCAAGCCGTGGCTCTCTCCCAAACGCGCTCTCGCGCCTCTCCAGAAACAAAAGCCCCGACAAAAGCTTAGCCTGAGCTCCGCCTCCTAAGAGGCGTCCTGGCCCCTCTCCTTTTTCAATCCGGACCGGGGGTGGGGGCCCCCGCCAGGCTGCAGTCCCACCTGAAAGGCGGGTCGGAGCGAGGAACAGCGGCGGATGCGAGAGGCGGCGACTCTTCCCGCGGCAGAGGGTGGCGTGGTAAGAAAACGCGGGACTTCCCCCGGGGGGCGGGGGGGGGAAGAAGGTCGGTTCCCCTTCTGGTCGGGGAGCCGCGGGGGCCCGCTCTTCCCTATACCCGCCTCCCACTCGCGCAGGGCAGCCCAGAGCTCAGCCCTTTGCTCCGCAGGGGCAGGTCGGGAAACACTTTTGCACTTGTTTTTTTGTTTGGGGGGGAAAAAAAAACCCTCTCCATTTGGCCCGGATCTGGGATCTCGGACTTTTTTTTATCCCACCGGATCCCCGATTACAGGTTGAGGCTTTTGAATCAGGCTGCGAAAACGTCTGGGCGGCTGCCTTGCCGCTTGCCCGTTTTCACCCACCTAGTTTTGAGAGTAGCTCTGCCGGCAACGTGGTGACAAGATGCCGGAGTGCAATAGCAGGCCCTGTTGGTTGGTGGCAGAGAGGAGCGATGGGGGAGCTTTGTAGTGTCGCAGAGCTTCCCCCACCTCTCCGAATTAATTACATCGATTATTCTATCGCTATCAAAAATATCACTTCACGCGAGTTTTATTTAATGGATTTGTTGGACGTATTTGATATTGGAGGGTGGGAATGTTGGGCAGCATTTTCCATCAGGATGCTTGAGCAGGGGGTTGGACTAGATGACCTACAAGACCCTTCCAACTCTGTTATCCTACTCTACTCACAGGTAGACCTCGCTTACCAACTGCCTCGGGACTGTTCTGAAAGAATACGTTTTTAAATTATTCATAACCTTTGTTACAACCCTCAGTCACATGATCTCCTTTAGTATTGTTATTACGGTTCATCGCTATATTATATATGTGATTTGTAGTCATCCTCCCACCTCTCCCCCCAAAATCTCATCTAAGCAAATCTGGGCAGCTCTCAAGTAAAACCAGTCATTTAAAAATTAAATAAAATTAGAATCAGCATCTGAATTCGAATCAGCGACAAAATTCTCAATACAGCCCCTGTAAAAGCTTCCCAGCATTGCCAGACTCCCAGGCAGGGTGGCAGAGCCAGGTCTACAAGGCCTTCCTAAAGTCCAAAATGAGGTCTGGCCACTAATGCCTCATGCAGTGACCATTTCAAGTTAGGACCGTGGGGGGGAGGGGGAGGAGAAACACTTATCTGACCAATTCTCAAATTTACACCCAGTCATGTGATCATGACTTATCCTCTTTACAGCTGTGGCAAGCAAAGTTAATGGAGCAGTTGGCAGTAAAATCATATGTTACGGTCATGCGACATTCTGCTTAGCAACCATGTGTCTTCCCTTAACAATTGAAGGGGAAGTAATTCTGTAACTCTCAGAGCTGTAATTTTCTCCTTAGTGACCGTGATGCTTAACTGAGTTTCCAGTCCAAACAATGGTTACTAAGCGAGGACTACCTGTATATCTATATAGTTCTCAATATAAAATTAACAAAGCTGTTCACTTGCAACTGTTATCTAAACAAGAGGAGGGTGGAATCACCAGACTCCATATTAAATTACTGAGCAAAGAAAAAGGGTTTTATGCCCCTATGAGAAGCCATTTTCCCCCGGAGATCACGCAAGCTCATTCCAGGTTCATAGGACCTTGTACAAATACCCCTTGAGATATGACAGGTCACTTAATATCCAAAGTTATGAGAGATATGTAATAGATTATATACAAGCCTGTTTTAAGGTTATGACAGCTGCAGCGCTCCCGCAGTCAATCACCCTTACAATGTCCACAGGGGCACTGGAGTGCCCCTCACCTCTCTCCCCCTCCATACCGCCCCTACAGGACCCAGAGAGCTTTGGCTTACTCCTGACGTGTCCATCACCCATTGCACTTATCTTTGGAAGCTCACCAGAATCCATGTTGGAGAAGGGAGGGTAGGACACAGGTACCTGGTCTGTGCAGCGGCAACCTGAATGTGGCCGACCATTGGGTCCCACTCACTCGTTGGCAGGGGCAAAATGGCCACCACCAGACAAGACTGCTTGGCTTGGCTGCCTTGGCAAGGTCTGCACAGCGCTGCAAACGTTTCTGAATGTGGCAGAAAGCTGCTGCAGTTTCTGCAGCGCTGTGCAGACCTCGCTAAGGCAGCCAAAGAAAGCAGCTTGTTCCCAAGTCCGCATGACAGGGAATTGAATGCATCCGCCGTTTTGTGGTTTTAGCAAAATGGCGGCCGTTCCTGGAATTGCACCATACGGCCACAAAAAGAAAGAAGTCATTGTGGTGCCTCAGAGCTCTTCAAAAGGTAAGTGAGGAGGTGGGTGCTTGGCCAGGTGGGGTGGGAATCAGGCTTAAGGCCTGCGGGACCTGGTGGAAGTGAGAAAGGGCCTGTGGAGACACCATAGATGTGAAACAGAGCATGGGGGAATCTCGGGGGGTTGGGGAAACCTTGGGAGGGCCAGGGCAGGCCTCCAAAGGCCTCCCCCACCTCAAAGCACTCACTTTCATTTAAGGATTCACTGGGGAGAGCAGGAATGGGGAGGGTGTCGTTAAGTGAGGCACTTCATTTGACAGCAATCGTGACATGCAACTATAATGGACAGGCTCCATTACGGTCGTATCTCGAGTACTACTTGTGTGTAAAGGCCCCAAAGTTACAGGCCCCAACCCTGGGAGGCCCCGAGGATTGTGGGGAAAGAGAAAGGCCGAGGGACACTAACTGGGGGGATCGGGAGGCTTGGTGCAGTAGCTCACATAGCTTTGACGGAAGTCAGGCTCCAGTTTCTTTACTTACGTCTTTATTTATTCATTCAACTTGTACTAAAAATCCCACAGCTGAGAGTTGTCTTTATTCCAGTGAGAATGTGTTACAAATCTTGGAGAAATAATGAATATCAGAGACGTGGGAGAGGATCTTTTTATTCCTTTCACATCATGTAGCCATAATTAATACTTACTTCCTTTCCTTTTCCCTCCTGGAACTGCAGAGAGCAACAACTATGGAGGAACAGCGGCTTGTGGTACCCAAAGAAGAAGAAGAAGAGGGCACTGAGAGTGGGAGAAGAGACCCTCTCATTGTCCAAGTGAGGACCCTTGGGGACTTTTTGACCCGGGATAGAACATCCCATCCTAATCCTGAGTCAAAGGAGGAAATGCACCAATGCTGGGATTCTCAGTGGCAGGAATTCTTGAAAAGTGTGACACGGCTTCCCATACCACCGCCTCCCTTGGAAGAAAATGGCAGAGACTCCCAGACCTCCTTGGGAAGAGACAAAGAGGATCCACAGCAGGAGAGCTCTGGGGAAGCCAGAGAATCTGTGCTCCAGAGGGATCCGAACATCTATGGGAAAACCTGGATGGGCAGGGAAAAGCTGCATTCCTCCGTGAAGGTAAAAGTGGAAGAGACTCGGGAAGAAGTCAGCCTGGAGAGCCAGGGACCTTTGCCCCTCAGATCCGAGGATGCTGAGGAGCCCAAGGAGGTAATCCATCCCCCAAAAACTGTAAAAAAAAGGGGGGGAAGTGGGTAGGGAGGCAATATGAGGGAAGGGTTGTTAACAGCCATCAAAATGTTACTAGCCAGCTTCACTGGTGCCATAGATTGTTTCAGCTTTGGTCCCTGTGAAAAATATTTCAATTAGCATAATTTATTTATTTATTTGCAAAATGTATATTGCCACCTTCTTGCTCATGGTCATAAATATGAGTCAGCTGTCAAGCATCCGAATAAATCACATGATCATGGGGATGCTGCAATGGTCGTAAGTGTGAAAAATGGTCATAACTCACTTTTTTCAGTGCCGTTGTAAGTTTGAGCGGTCACTAAGCAAACTGTTGTTAAGGCGAAGACTACCTATATTATTAATATGTACAGATTGGATACTTTGTGACTAAACATTTTGCAACATCTTTATCTTGCAACTAGCATGGAGAAAATCATCACATTCATCCATAATATGGTAGAAATGTCTGGTCTTAGTAGATTATACAAACACTATATAAAGTACACTGCTTCCTTTCTTAGCATCCACATTCTATTCTTTAAATTGGAAGCAAAATGGTCACAAATAAATATGTGATAGAGAGAGGAAGAAAGAGAGGCCGCAAAGATCTCTGGTAGGTGCCATTCAATTCAGATAAAAGTTCTTTCTTGCAGCAATGCCAGTGTTATACTGGCTCTAATGTGTGTTATTTTCAGGCAGAGAAATTTGGCTGTTAAGTGCATGCATTTGTTGGAAAATATTTTTTTTCATTACTGTTGTATTTGCAAATGGTTGCTAACCAAGGAGTCCTGTGTTGTGGCCCATGAAATTAGGATTAGGCTGATGTCCTGAGAATCCAGTCAAAGGATTTTAGCAAGGGAGTGATTTACCTTTGCAGTGAAGAGCCCAGAACAAGATGCAGCTATTCCTCATTCAATAACTACCTTGCTTAATGACCATTTGCAAATACAACAGTAATTAATTATGTAACCAATAAGTGCATTTTCGGTTTTTGCATATTTCTTTCTCAGTAACATGTTCATATTATAGTTATTATTGCATGTCATCTGCTCTTATTTTCACTTGCTTATTTACTTGTTTACATGTATTTATATCAAGATGTCTTCAAAGAGGAAGAACCACAGTTCAACTGAAACAAAGAGCAAGAGGCATAGGAAAGCCATTGATCTCAACTTGAAAATGAAGATCATCAAAGCGTATGAAGCAGGGAAGAAGATGCATAAAATAGCAAAAGAAGAAGGTGTGGCTTGTTCCACCATTTGTGCTACTGTGAAGGACAGGGAAAGGATCAGAGAGGCATTTAAAGGAGCAATAGGAATGAACACAAATATAACAATAATACAAAAATGCCACATCCCTGAAATGGAACCACTCCTGATACTTTGGATCAAAGATCGGATACAAAAGAGGCTGCCTGTTAGCTTTCTCCTCATTCAGACTAAGGCACGCAGCATTTTCACGATGCTGAAGGAACGAGCAGGGAAGGAATGCACTGAAACATTCACTGCCAGCCATAGCTGGTTTGTGCGATTTCAGCAAAGGTTTCATTATCAGATATTACCATCACGTGAAGCTTTACGGGCTGAAAAACGAACTGCCAAACATTTACTGGATGAAATTGATGATGTTGTGGCAGAAAGAAATTATTCTGCTGATCAGATATTCAGAGTGGATGAAACTGGGTTATACTGGAAAGGAATGCTGAAGCAGACGTATATACACAAGGAGGCTCAAGCAATGCCTGGTTGTAAAGCATTTAAGGATAGAGTAACGTTGTTATTGGGGGGAAATGTTGCCGGATTCAAGCTGAAGCCATTTGTGATCCTCAAATCAGATCATGTCAGTATGATTCAAAAAATAAACAAAGAAACACTGCCTGTTTATTACCGATTTGATTGCGAGACCTGGATGACACACATCCTTTTTGAGGATTGGTTTACGAATTGTTTCATACCTCAGGTAAAGGAATATTGTGGGCAAAAGGGGATTCCTTTTAAAATTCTCCTGCTTCTGGACGAAGTACCTGGACATTCCCTGCATCTCGATAGTCTCCACCCTGATGTAAAGGTAGTTCATCTACCCCAAAACATCACCACTCTCCTGCAGCCAATGTGCCAGAGAGCTATCTTGCTATTCAGGGCCTACTATTTGCATGCAGTGTTTGCTAAAGCCTTAGCTGCAACAGAAGATGACAAAATAACATTGCACAAGTTTTGGAAAAGCTATAATATCCTGCATTGTATCGAAAACATTGTAGCAGCATGGGAGGATTTTAGTGTGAAAAGCGTGCAAGGGTTTTGGACAAAGTGCTTAAAACGTTATGCTGCTTTTGCAAATAATTTTGAAGGATTTAGCCATAAACAAAATTTGGATGAAATAAATAAGAAAATTTTGACACTCACAAAATTCCTTGATTTAGAGATGGAGGCAGAAGATGTGAATACTTTGATAGCTTATACTGAGGGAGAGCTTTCAAACCAAGATTTAGTTGAACTGAAAAAAGAACTAGAAGCACAAAAGGTTAGGGAAGAAGAAGCAGAAAGAGAACGAGAAAAAGAAGAACAAGTTGTAGAAGTTGAATTGAAAACATTCACTGAGAAAGGATTGGTTGGTATTTTCTCAGGAGTTAAAAAAATGTTATCAGACTTAGAAAGTATGGATCCAGATGAAGAACATTTTAGAAAGGTACATTGGGAAATGTGTGAAATCTTAAAATGTTACCACGAAATATATGAAAGAAAAAAGAAGGAAAAAGAAGATAAAGAAACCAAACTTCCTTCCCTCTTGCCCTTCCCATCTGCAGGAATAAAACACCTGAACAATCCTCAGCCATCAACCAGCTATGCCAGCAGATCCGATGTTCCTGAAAACACACACAAAAAAGAATCTTTCAAAGGTTCTGTATCCAATTTGATGTTTAGAGGTACTGTAATTGCAAATTCTCATTTTGCACACGTCTTCATTTCACAACCACAGTTACAGCAGTGAGGTAAAAGTAACTTTACAACCAATCATAGATTCATACAGAACTTTGCAGATTTGTAAAGCAAAGGAAATCTGAAGCAGAGATACTGTGCTTACGATTCTACTTCGGCTTATTTTGCTTTACAGAGATGCAGAGATCATAAATGCAAGGCTTAATTATAAAGTTATGTTTTCATCATGTTGTAGGCTGGGACCTTCAGTAGTTGCTAGGCAGGGAGGCACTATGGAGTATGAGAACCAGGACCCTATACTCTTTAGTGGGCTTCTTGGAAGAAAAAGAAATTGGAGAGAATTAGAGGGGGGTGGCACCTTCCTTGAAACCCTCCACACTAATGTTGGTTTTAGGAAATTGGTAGGTCTAAATGGCAATTACATGACTACAGCTCCCTGCAATATCATAATTTGTATAGAGTGTAATCACATGATGGACACTGTAACACTTGGAACTCTGAGGAAGCTTATGAGTCCTCGTTTAGCGCCATTGTAGCTTGAGTAGTCGCTGAATAAGTGAGGACTTCATACACTGAATTTCCCTTTAACTTTTTTCTATTTCTATTCCACCCACACTCCAAAGCGCTCACTCAAGATCCCAGCCTGCAACATGATGAAAACATAACTTTGTGGGGGGAAAATCTGCATAAAGGTAATCCTTGAGGTACGATGGGCCATTTAGCTACTGTTCAAAATTACGACCCCCACCCCCAAAAGCTACACATGACCTCATTTCAAAGTTGCATCAACTGCAGCAGACCTGTGGTCGTTCGACGTTACAACCCACCACGGGGATGCTGCAGCGCCTCCTTTGCCTCTCTCACACATCCCACCCCACTGGGACCCTGTAGCACTTGAGCCTCCACCCCATAGGTCTGTGATGGTGAACTTATGGCACATGTGCCAGAAGTGGCATGCAGAGCCATCTCTCCGGGCACGCCAGCCGTCGCCCGTTGCTCTTCTGGGTACTGGCGCACCAGCCAACTGGTTTTTGCACAAGCGGGAGTGCCGGAAATTGGAAGAGCAGCTCCCTGGCGCGCATGTGCACGCCAGCCAGCTGGTCTTTGCGTGTGCATGCACATTAGAAACCGGAAGACCAGGTGAGTGGCATGCACATGCGCGCCAGGAAGCTCCTCTTCCAGCTTCCAGCATGCGTGTGTGCACGCACTGTCCCGTTTCGGCACTCGGTGCTGAAAAAGTTTGCCACCACTGCCATAGGTTCATCATGCCCCACTTTCCTTCTGAAGCTCTCCAGACCTCATGTTGGGGAAGAAAGGCCATGTTTCCCCGGACTATGCAATTATTGTGTAGTGGGTTGCAGTAAACAAGAACAGACCAGCATAGATACAACAGCATTTATTGACTCAACTAGAACATGGGAAAAACTGGCAAAGCCCTGTAATTTATACTCTGGATCCACAGGGCCCCAACCAATCATACTACTTGAAAGAGCCCACCCAAATATGAATGTTCTAAGTTTCCCTCCAAAACAGTTGAAAGTTAACAGGGTCATCTAAAGATTAGTTTCACTTTAGCTGGTCTTAACACAACTATATCTATTCAATACATAACAGCAACAATCATCTAAATGCGGCTGCCATTGTATCCCTCCCCACTTGCGGGCAGGGACAAAATGGCTGCCACCAGACAAAATGCTGCATTTTGCTGCACAGGCTTGAAGCTTCTGAATGCTGCAGAAAGCACCCGCAGACCCGAAGACCTTGTTAAGGCAGCAAAATGGCCACTAGACAAACTGCTTTATTTTGAAGTCTTGAAGAAGCTTCTGAATGCTGCAGAAAGCTTCTGTAGTACTGGCCAGACCTTGTTACGGCAGCAAAGCTGTCTGGGCAGTTTGCACCTGGGCTGTACAGCATGATTTGAATGTGGCCGCCATTTTGTAGGCAGGACAAAATGGCAGCTGGTTTCAAAATGGCACCATGCAGCCACATGCTCTGGAAGACTGCGGAGGTCTTCAAAAGGTAACTGAGGAGAAAGAAGGGTGTTTGGCCTGGTAGAGTGGGATTCAGGCCTCTAAGGCCTGGGAAAACCCGGTAGGAGTGAGAATTGGCCGGTTAGCACCCATGTGTCAGGGTTCCATCAAAGTTCCGCTCGTCCATTCAGCACTCAGACACGATTATATCCAAGTAAGAATTTATTAGA
>JANHFL010006542.1:0-20886 GCA_032468155.1 Oxyrhabdium leporinum | reverse complement strand
ATCTATCTATCTATCTATCTATCTACCTACCTACCTACCTACCTACCTACCTACCTACCTATCTATCTATCTATCTAATCTTCTTCCTCAACATGTGTCCAGTTTCTTAGTGATTATAATCTAGTGAAAAGAAGAACTTATGGGTGACATGATGGCAGTCTTCCAATATTTGAGGGGCTGCCCCAAAGAAGGGGGTCAGCCTATTCTCCAAAGCACCAGAAGGCAGGACAAGAAACAATGGAAACTAATCAAGGAGAGAAGCAACCTAGACAGAAATTTCCTGCCAGTGAGAACACTTAATCTGGAATGAAGTTGTGGGGCTCCATCACTGGAGGTTTTAAGAAGAGACTGGACATCTATTTGTCTGAAATGTTATAGGGTCTCCTGCTCAAGCAGAGCGTTGGACTAGAAGACCTCTACGGTCCCTTCCAACTCTGTTATTCTGTATTCTGTATTTCTGGAGTGGCTCTGTTCTAGAACAACAATTGCAAAGTTCGAAATAACCAGCAGGGGTCAGCAAAGAGGCACCCACAATCTAATTCTTGGGTGCCATCCGGGGGCTGTCTGAAATTTTACAGCTGTGATTTGAGAGCCTTTTAGGACCCACAAGGGATCCTGGAGTATCTATTGGAGCACGCCAAATCCCCAGAGAGATTCCAGATCATCTTTGAGACGGTTTCCTCCAGCCAGTCTTCTAGCTGCCGCTCAATTGCTAAGCGCCTGCCCCATTGTGGGGAGGGGCAAGAAAAATTGGCCACCTTCTGGTTCTCCTAACCTCTCTCTAGCTGGAGAAAGACGACAACTGTTTTGTATTTATCTGGTTGCTGGGAATTCACATGGGATGTGTTTGCAGACCGATAAGTTTGGATGATTTGTGTGAAAAGCACGTGTAAAAAAATGTGAAATAAATCTACCAAGACTTATTAGAGGCTGCCCCATTCCACCCCAGATTTAATTTGGGGACAGTCCTTCATCTGCTGAATGCTGGGTCCTTCCCCCCAAACACACGCACACACAGAGACAAATTTTGGTGTGTTTTTTTCCTTTTCAATCAGAAAATCAGGATGGTCGATGATCAGGATGGTTTTAGCACAAGGGTTTGGTCTTGCTGGCTTTTTGGCACACCCTTGGAGTGTGAGGAAGGGAGGGGTGGAAAGGAAGAGAATTGGAAGCCAAGGACCAAAAATAACAACACGGCACGGATGGCCGATGGGTCTCGGAGAGGAAGCAGAGCAGGGTTTACACGCAGACGGTCAAAAGACCCTGTGAAAGGACAGAGGGTGGAAAGGAACAGCAGGGGGTGTGTCTCTGTGTCATTATAGTATTATTATTTTTACAATTGTCACATTTGGTGGTCAGGTTTTGGCCAGCCTGTTGGCTTTGGCTGGGGAAAGGAGAACAGGAAAAAGGGGCTGCGGGAGTGGAGGGCTTGGGGACTCAGGCCAAGCTGGAGAAGAGGTGAATTTGAGGATGGGGTCAAGCAGGGTGGGAAGAAGGCCAGAGAGCAGGAAGGCAAAGGTCATCTATTCCCTCCTCACTTAATGACTCTCTTGTTTAGCAATGGAAATCTTTTAGGGCTCAATTGTGATTGTAATTCGAGGACTACCTCTACTGACAACTCCTGGAGTTGTGGGAACTCCATCGCTGGAGGTTTTCAAGAAAAGATTGGACATCCATTTGTCCAGGATGGAATATGGTCTCCTATCTTGAGCAGGGGGTTGGACTAGACGACCTCCAAGGTCCCTTCCCGTCCTAGGATTCTGTGATTCCGTGTTTCTCCATGTGGTTTCTTCCCAGCTCAGTTCATAGAACATGCTCAGACACGTTTGGCTGAACCATAGCTTAATCAGAATAGAGCTGGAAGGGACCTTGGAGGTCTTCTAGTCCAACCCCCTGCTCAAGCAGGAGACCCTAGACCATTCCAGACAAGTGACTGTCTAATCTCTTCTTCAAAGCCTCCAGCGATGGAGCGCCCACGGCTTCTGGAGGCCAGCTGTCCCACTGGTCAACTGTCCTCACCGTTAGGCATTTTCTCCTTCATTCCGGGTTGCTTCCCTCCTTGACGAGTTTCCACCCGTTGCTTCTTCTCCGGCCTTGGGGTGCTTTGGAGAATAGGTGGACCCCCCCTCTTCTTTGGGGCAGCCCCTCAAATACTGGAAGACTGCTCTCATGTCTCCCCTAGTCCTTCTTTTCTGTAGCCAAACCCAAATCCTGCAGCTGCTCTTTGTATGTTTTCCTCTCCAAGCCTTTAATCGTCTGAGTTGCTCTTCTTTGCTCTTCCTCCCCCCAAAAAAAAAAAAGTCTCAACCTCTTTCTTGTCAGTTGTGGTGACCACAACTGGATGCCGTATCCCAGGCGTGGCCCAACCAAGGCTTTACAAAGCGGTACTCCTACTTCGTGTGATTTTGGTTCTATGCCTCTCTTTATACAAACAAGGATCGTATTGGCTTTTCATCAGCCAGAGTTGGAGAACTTTGCCCACTGCATGCTTACGCCAGGGACCCAACCCAGCCCAGCTTTCGTGCGTTGTGTGAAGCCAACACGAATCAAGGAAAACCAACTGGAGTTTTCTTCCTCCCTTGTGTTGCCCTGGAATTGAGATTTGAAAGCCCAGCCAAAACCATTGCAACACTGCCCCCTTGTGCCCAAAGGCCAGTACTGCACGATCCACGATTTCTGCATTTTATCCAAACTTTAACAAGCTTGGCTGGATTCACGCAACCTATTTCCCCTCCCCACCAGAGTCCCGTAATCCCCTCCCCACCAGAGCCCAGAATGACCTCCATCTTGGCCGTCCACCTCTCTTCCTTTTGATTGGCTAGCATCCTTACTGGTGAGTTCCATTGCCAACCGATTTCCGTTTATGCAACAACACAACCTTCACCTCCCCTTATAAATAGAAAGGTAAAAATGTTTTCACTTCCTATTATTTTGACCCCAGGCAAACAGGTTCTCTTCCCGGGGGGGAGGGTCTCAGAAGGGCTGAGTTCAGACAACCGCTCTGGTCCACGGATGGCAAGCCTTTCAAGTCCTCCTTGCGAGAGACAATTTCTCAACACTGCTGAGGCTATGGTTTTGCTCATACTCTGCTTTTTAATTGATATATTGACATCCTTTTACAACTCAGGGTGCCCGGTGTGTTTCATCTTCCTATTTCCCCCGCCCTGTAAGGAGGACTGGGTTGAAAGAGAGGGATTGGCCTCAAGTCACCCTGCTTAGCTGTCTGGAATGTTACATAGGGTCTCCTGCTGGAGTAGGGGGTTGGACTAGAAGGCCTCCGAGGCCCCTTCCAACTCTGTTATTCTGCAATTCTCTTTAAACCCTAAGTCTGTTCAGGCATATCAAGAGGTCCTTTTCTGAAGTTACCCGCATACAACCTCCAGGACCTGGGTTCTGAATTATCTTGTATTATTATGAGCCACGGTGGCGCAGTGGTTAGAGGGCAGTACTGCAGGCTCCTTCTGCTGCCTGCCAGCTGCCTGCAGTTTGGCAGTTCAAATCTCACCAGGCTCAAGGTTGACTCAGCCTTCCGTCTTTCCGAGGTGGGTCAAATGAGGTTACCCAGATGTTGGGGGGAAAGAGGCCGACTCTGGAAACCGCTTAGAGAGGGCTGGAAAGCACTGTGAAGTGGTATACAAATCTAAGTGCTATTGCTATTATTATTGATTGATTGATTGATTAGCTTTAGATTTAATAATGTTTAAACGTTGAGCTAGATTTCGAACATTGTTTCTCAAACTTGATTACTTTAAAATATGTGGACTTCAACTCCCAGAATACCCCAGCCAATGTGGGTGGACGTCTATGACGGGGAAATGAGCAAAATGAGGAATTCTGGGAGTTGAAGTCCACATGTTTTAAAGAGGCAACATTTGAGAAACTGTTCTAAATGTTAATACTTTTAGTTAATATAACATAATGTATAATATAATATAGTTTTTGCAAATGGCACTTATTGTTCTATTTCCCCCCCCCCTGATTTTATTATCACTGAGATATTTGAAGTTGTACTTTATCCTGCGTTCTAATTATTAGACCCTTCCAACTCTATTACTGTTACTGATGTGTCTAAAGCCGTATTGACAAAGGCCAATGCCCGTTTGAACAATTTTCTCTGTTCAATTCAATAATATTAAGCTCAGCTAACCTATCATTCCTGGCTTGGTTTTGACTTAGTTGGCCACATGGGGCAAACCCACCACCCAAAAACTCCATCTGGATCCAGATGTTGCTGAGTTGGGCCCCACACGGGGGAGTTTTGCTGGTTTGCATGATTCATTTGCAACAATTTTTATTTTGATAAATATTTGCCCAACTCACTTGCAACAATTTTTATTTTCATAAATATTTGCCCAACTCACTTGCAACAATTTTTATTTTCATAAATATTTGCCCAACTCACTTGGCAACAATTTTTTAACATCATGCTGTCATATTTGTTACGAAAAAAGTTCCACTTTTTTTTTAAATACACACACACACACACACCCTCTTTTTATCTACCAGGCCCGGATTAGCTAAACGAAAACCACCCCAAAAGGCTCCCTCACCATCCCGATTCAGAATGGCAGAGTAACAGGGTTGGAAGGGACCTTGGAGGTCATCTAACCCAAACCCCTGCTCAAGCGGGAGACCTATAACCATCCTGATTTGCTCCGTCCTGCATCCTTACAGATGTTCGCCCCCTCCAGGCTCCCGATGCCCAAACCAGGGCTGACCTTCTTGGCACCCCGCGCTTGGAAGAAGGGAGACCCCCCAGCCTTCCTCCTTTGCCCAGCCGAGTGCGCTCGGGTGTCCCAGGCAAAGGATGCTCTTCCCGGAGCGCCCTGCGCTTTCTGCGCTGCCCAGATCCTGCTGGCGAAGCCCTTTGTGATGCCAGGGCCGTTGCGCACGGCCAGCCGGGATCCCTGCGCTCGGTGGCTCCATTCCTCCTTCCTCCTCTCCTCCTCCTCTCGGGCAGCGAAGGAAATTGCGTGCCGCGGAGGAGGGGACTGGCCGGCCCAATGCGCAGCGCCGGGGAGCGCCGGGGAGGAGCGGTCCCCGCAGGCGGAGCGTCGGCCGGAGGAGGCGCCGTGCCAAGCGGCCAGGGGAGCGCGGAGGAGCGGGTCTGCTTCCCGCAGCCGCCCCGGCCGCTCTCCGGGCGGTGAGTTCCCACGGGAAAGGGGCGGTTAGGAAGCGGAGCGACTCCGGAGCAGGAGAGGAACCGGGGAGCTCCGAGGCGGCTTTGCCGGCCTTTCCACGTGGCTGACTGGCGCTGGGAGGGGGCGCGGGGGGGTCCTCCTCCGTTGTCCTGCAGGGGGAGGAAAACACCCCCTTCTCCGCAGCTTGGCATCCCCCCCTTCTCTTCTCCCCTCCCCCTTTACGCTTCTAAATTGGGATGCAACTGAACCCATGCGTCCCAGTTTGGCGAATCCAGGCTGCTGGGTTTTGCTCTGCCTGGGCTCGAGCCCGTTCTCTCCAGACCGGCGGGGGGGTCGCTACCCGCTTTGCCTTGCCCTACGCCCCCTCCCCACGTCGCCCCGCCCCCCAACGCGGCGACAGAGCGGGCGGACCGAGTACACAGGTGGGAGGCTGGCACAGGGGCGCAGCCTCCGATACCGCGCTGCGCTTCATCCTGGGATTGGTACCGGTACGATATGCGGTGCTTCAGCAGCCCCTTCGCCGCCTTGGGGCTGATCCACGGGATACCCGGCCCCATTTCCCCCTGGGTTGCTTGGCAAGCCCTGGGTGAAAACCCTGGTTTAGTGTTTGGTGTGAATGCTGCTATCCTGGCTTGTTAAGGCTTGCTTTGCAGGACTCTGAATTCATTATGGGCTTGCAGGGTGGGGATGTTGGCACGGCCCTCGGCCTGTTTCCATAATTGGGCACGGAATAGCATCTCTCCCATGGAATGTATATATTTAGTCCCCAAGGCCCGGCCATCTTGGGCACACATATTTGGAGAGTTAAAAGCACAGCCTGCGTTCTACGCCTGTCTCTTTTGTACACTGTGCATAGCCAAACCCCCATAAGCCCCAGCCTGCACACCCCCTTTTCTCCAAAATTCCTCTAATAGAGTTTATGCAGAGATCTGGATTAGAAGAAACAAAATGTGATCTGGAGAGGTTTGGGTTCCATTGCATTCGGCCCTAATGGCTTTAAAAGGCAGATTACATTCCTTGGGGGACAGATCAATCCGTGGTTATTAAGGAGGTTTATTTCAGCTATTTCTACCCACCCGACTTGCTAATCAATTAAAAACTTTTTTAAAAAAAGAACATCCTGGAAAGTTACCGCACCCAAGGAAAGCCAGAAGGGGAGGGTAGAGGAAAACAGCAGCCCATTATAACCAGCCTAGAGAATGTCGCATGTTGTCATTTTGTTTAATATTTAGAATTTAGAGTAAAAGAATTGGAAGGGGTCTTCGAGGTCTTCTAGCCCAACCCCCTGCCTAGGCAGGAAACCCTACACCACTTCAGACAAATGATATCGCTGAATATCAGCTGTTGGGGAGGTAGAGCTGGGAAGGGAAAGGGAGAAGCATTGGATTTGGACCAAGATTGGATAAAATTGGGGGACCCCGGCTTTTCGGGGGCTGAAAACTGCAGCTAAATTGCTTTGCAAGACAGAGAGATATAGAGAAACTGCTGGGTTCGGCCCGTAACCTAAACCAAATGGGGACAAGGGCACCCCAACTCAGCTCCGCTGATGGACGGCCCCTCACAAAGATTGGATTGATGGAATGGCCTCCCTCGACTCCACACATTGGGGCATGGGTGCAAATCCTGTGGCTGTGGTGTTGTTTTTTTTTTTGGGGGGGGAGGGTGTGTTGGTACCTAAAAGAGGAGGAAGCTGCGTTTTATCCAACTTCAGAATGAATTGGGCTGTTTTTCTCCTGCCTTAAAAAAGGGGGAAAACCATCCAACAGCGGAAACCTGCCTGGCTTTTCTGGAGGAAAACCAAAGCCGCAACCATGGCCAGCGACGTGGTGGACGATGAGCTGGAATTCTACTCCAAGGCCGAAAAATATTGGCGGGACGTCCCCCCCACCGTGGACGGGATGCTGGGGGGCTACGGGCATATTTCCAGCATCGACATCAGCAGCTCCAGGAAGTTTTTACACCGGTTTTTGAGGGTGAGAAGATTTTGCAGGGGACACACACACACACACACACACCCCTGGGCTGGGCCGTGCCCCCCCCCTCTATTTCTATTTCTCCGTCTCTTTTTCTATCATTCTTATTTCTGTTTCTTCTCTCTTTCTCTTATTTCTCTTTCTTTTCTCTCTCTTTCTCTGTCTCTTTCTCTTATTTCTCTTTCTTTTCCTTTCTCTCTCTCTCTCTCATCCCACCCATTGCGCAAAGAAGGGAGATTCTCGCTGCTGTTCGGTGCTGCAGAGAAGTCTCTTTTCCTCCCTTAGCAAAGGGACCTTCATTCCACTATTTCTCAGCCGTGGCAACTTTTTAGATGGACGGACTGGAAGGGTAAAAACATAGCCTGCTTTTGAGGGTCGTGTTTCTAGCCCTCATGGACTGCCTTTTTTTTTTTTTTCCCTTTCAAATCTAGGACGGGCCACACCGGACCGGCACAGCCTTGGCCTTAGACTGTGGCGCCGGCATTGGACGGATCACAAAGCGCCTGCTACTGCCTCTTTTTAAATCCGTGGACATGGTGGATGTGACGGAGGATTTCTTGAACAAAGCCAGGACGTACCTCGGGGCTGAAGGCCAACGGGTCCGAAATTACTTCTGTTGTGGGTTGCAAGACTTCAGCCCGGAGCCCAACACTTACGACGTTATTTGGATTCAGTGGGTGATTGGTGAGTGTCGCTCGCAGGAGCGACCGAACAAATTTCCCCATTTTATCCGTGCAAAATTCTGTTCGTGTAGCTTTAGAGAACAGTCGGATGAGAGGCAACTTAGCCCAGAGCCGCAGAAGGGCTGCAAGAGGCTCAGAAGGGACCCTCCCTAGTTTCTCAGCCTGTAAAGGAGACGGTGGGAGATGGGCACTTCCAGACTTCCAAGATGCCGTCAGTGTAGCCTTGACAATAAAACAGAACGGTGTTTGCTGTGGGGTCTCCCTAGCAAGGCCTGGCCCCCCTGGGTCCCGCAAGGCTCTCACACGGCCCCGTTTCCCCTCCCCCAACAGGACATCTGACGGACGAGCACCTCTTCCACTTCTTGCAACGGTGCCGCCTGGGACTCCGCTCCAACGGCGTCATCGTCATTAAGGACAACATGGCCCAAGAAGGGGTCATCATGGACGAAGTGGACAGTAGCGTCTGCCGGGACCTGGAGGTGGTTTGTAAGATCATCCGCCAAGCCGGGCTGAGTCTTCTGGCCCAGGAGAAACAGGAGAATTTTCCGGATGAGATCTATCACGTCTATACCTTAGCCCTGAGGTGAAGGAGATCCAGGCAGCGCTCCCAGGGCGCTCCAGGACAGACCATGGTTCCCAGCGGTCCAGGAGGAAGGGCAAAGAGGCGAGATCAGCTGGGAGTCTCAAGAGGTGGGGAGCAGGGAGGGAAATAAGGCGGTTGTGTCTCTGGGTGGTAAAACCGGCTGGGACAGGGGAAGTAAAGGCAAGCCTGATTGTAGTGTCCTACGTTGGTTTGTTATGAATGTTGGGGGAAAAAAGATCTGAAGAATACACCTTGTACGGTGCAGGCAGGATGCTGAATTGAATCTCTAGAATCTGCCATCGTGGCTTGTTAAGAGTTTCTTTTGCTCCCACCTTTCAGCAAAAATGACCACCCAAAAAATTTCCCAGATGGGTTTAAAAAAAATCCTGTGTTTCCAAGCAATCCGAAATGACACAAACGGAAAGCAGGATGGGGAGGGAAGAGGGAAAAGAGGGAGTGGGCTGCATTTTTGCTTTGCAATTATGATTATGATTATTATTATTATTATTACTTTTAAAATGGCTTTCTTAAAATTCACGGTCAATTAGAACGATAGAAGAGCAACCTTGGGCAGTTTGAAGATCCTGAATTGGGTATCTTAAATTGGGTATGTCTAGGAGGACCAGGGGTGACATGATAGCAACGTTCCAATGTTTGAGGGGCTACCCCAAAGAAGAGGGAGTCAAGCTAAGCTCCGAAGCAACGGCTGGAACCTGACCAAGGCCTAGAACTAAGAAATTTCTGACAGTGAAAACAATCAACCAGTGGCATGGCTTCCCTCCAGAAGTTGTGGTTGCTTCACACAAAGGTTGCAGCAGCAGCCCCATAGTCCCATGATCAAAATTCGGACGTTTGGCAACTGCTTCACATTTATGACAAGTTGTGGTGTCCCAGGGGCACGTGATCCCCCTTTGACGAGTAAAGTCAAAGGGGAAGCCAGATTCACTTAACAACTCTGGCAAGAAAGCTCGCAACATGGGGCAAAACTCACAACTGTCTCACTTAGCAACATAAATTTGGGGACCAATTTGTAAAGTCAGTGGGGAAGACAGCGGGATGTCGAAAATCATGATCATGCGACAGGGGATGCTTTGATTTGGCTAACAGTGGCAACTACGATTTCTGGACCTGCGAGTGTAAGTTACTCAAGTTGTACGATGTCATGTGGTATGATTCGCTTGGCAGCGAAGACTTCCCAGCCCCAATTATCGTCAGTAAGCAAGGACTACCTGTAATAGATTTATCACAAAGCGGAACAATGTTTTATCCATAGCACGAGAGTATGGGAGAGCGTCGGTGCGTTCTTTTAATCGACTTGTTGGCATTCCTGTCTCCATCCTGGATGGTTCAATAGAGCGCCAGCATAAGCCTACACAACCTCACAACCCTTTGGCACAGAGGGGCAAATTCTTCCACAACGCCACAAAGGGTTTTTCCACCAGGATTTTTGGAAATGGAACAAAAATGGATTTGGAAAAATCGGAAATGGATGCTGCCATTTTGCTGCCACCGGGATGCGACTCTGTTGCAAAATCTAGCCGCCCCCCTCCCCATACCCACTCCCAGGTACCCACCACTCGAAGGTCTTGCCGCAGACACGGTGGATACACCCCGTCACCGGCTGCTGAACGAAGATCTTGCCATTCACGCGCTGGTCCGCCTATCGACGGGGAGACCCGGGACGGCCACTATCCGAGGTCCACGTCTCCTCCCGGGAGGTCACGCCTGCTCCAGAGAGGCGCTCGGATCTATGAGGAGGTATCTCTTCAAGCGGTTGGGCAGAGGGAGGGCCTTCACCTTGACGTCTACGGGCCACGGCTGGAGAAACTGCCGCAGGTAGACTCGGCAGAGGTGCTTCAAGCTAGGCGGGGTGCTCTCCAGCTGCTTGAGTTTCCCGAAAAGCGCCTGGATCTTCTCTTGGTGGTACCGACAGTGGCTCAGGTCGATCTGGAAGTTGCTGGGCAGCTTGACGATCGGGCCGCTGGCCACCATCAGCTCCAGGGCGGTCTCGGCTTTCTGCAGCAAGTCGACGGAGAAGCTGTCGTCCTCGGACTCGCTGAGATGGGAGCACAGCCGCTCGAAAACGATGTCGAAGCCGGACCAGCAGCTGGGCCCGTGGAGGGAGCAGCTGTGCGAAGCCCCCGACTCGAGCAGAAAGCGCAGCAGCGGGAAGTGCAGCCGGAAGCTCTTCAGGCAGAGGTGGGTGAGGGACTCGTAAGGCGGGCACTCGCTGGGGTCGGCGCCGTGGGCCATCAGCAGCCGCGTGGCCTGGAAGCAGAAGCGGTGGATCATCTTGGCCTCCTCGGCGTCGCTGCCCACCGTCTCGCCCAGCAGGAAGATGATGAAGGTGAACACGGTGTCCCCGTCCTTGGTGGTGGCTTTGACATCGGCGCCTGGGGTGGCGGGGAGAAGAAAACCGGGAGGGGGGGGACGGACGGACACGGAGAATACTGGTCACCGCCGGGGCACCGCTCTTAAGACTGGCAGAGCTTGCAAATTAAACATTTCTCAATCTCTTTTAAGTTTTTGGACGGCCCGCTACTGTATTTGAGGGGCTGCCCCAAAGAAGAGCGGGGTCCCCCTATCCCTCCAAAGCACCAGAAGGCAGCAGGAGAAGAGAAGAAGCAACGGATGGAAACTGATCAAGGAGAGAAGCAACCTGGAACTACGGAGGAATTGCCTGAAAGTGGAAAAAAAATAACCGCTGGAACGACTTGCCTCGTGAACTTGTGGGCGCTCCGACACGGGGGTGGTTGGTGCTCGTTACCTAGTTGGGTAGTGAAACACCTGCCAACATGAACCACCTGCCCCCAGACGTTGCGGGGGACCCACCACAGGAGGTTTTTAAGAAGAGATTGGATAGCCGTTGGCCCGGAATCATCAGTTCCTGTGATTCACTTAACAACCTTGGTAAAAATAGTTATAAAGTCGGGCCTGACTTCCTTAACGACCAACCTCGCTTAGCCACAGACATTCTGGTACCATTGTGGTCTTAAGTCGAGGACTACCTATCCTCTTTCACCACCACCCGTCACTACATTGGGGCAATTCTCTTCATCTTTGCAAGAGATTTTGGAAGCAAATTCTCATCCCTCCAAGTTGAGAACCGGCAAAAGGGGGGAAAAAACAACAAGGACTTTTTCCACACGGCAGAAAATCCAATTTTCTTCTTGCAGCCGAATCTGGAAATTCACCCTCCTTCAAAGCTTTGCTTGAAAACTGGATAGAATTTGGGTCCCCCCCAAAATAGCCCTGAAGAAGGATGGACGGGAAGCAACTCACCTCCCTCCAACAAAAGGCGAATGTTTTCGATGTTGTGGATTTGAACCCCGTCGCTGCTGGCCAGCGCATGCAGCAACGCTGTCTTTCCTGCACGGAAGGAGAGAAGGATTAGAGGAAGAGGAAAGGAAGGACAAGCCAGAAGCCAATTCCACGTTTCCTCAAATCTTCAGGGCGTCCTTCAAGTCCCAGAATCCTTAGCGGTATCTCAATGCCAGGTGGGGAATTCTGGGAGAGGAATCCCTGGCTTCTGAAGGAGCGGTTCCAGAAGAATCCAGGCGTGAAGGGCTGCGGTTTAAGGAAACCAGATAGAAAAGAATTAGAACCACTAACCATGTTTATCAGCGGCGTTGATATTGGCCCCGAGTTCCAGGAGACGCCGCAGACAAGGCAAGCGTTCTGGCTCTTCGCTGGCTAGATCCAGAGGACTGCTTTCATGAATCTAAGAACAATCGTAGACGGAGGACGGAATATTAAGAGCCCTGTTTCTTTTCCATGAAATTTAACTCTTTTCTAGAATTATTCCCATGCAGACGCACCAATTAAACCCTGGAAGGAGTGCATTGAGCTGACTTTGGCCCCAGTCTCCTAACAAGGTGACCCCCAGCCAGCTAAGTCATCGGTTGTGCATTCACACAAGCTCCTTAAACCTCTTTATCCAATGAATCCATGGCAGGAAAAGTCATAAAATGGGGGCAAAACTCCCTTAACAACTGTCTTGCTTAGCAACAGAACTTTTGCGCTCAATTGTGGTCGTCAATCGGGGACTATCTGTACTACCCATATCTAAGAATCTGGTCCACCAATGGTTAAAGCCAAACTGGCACCAGATAAGAGTCAAAGGGAATTGAAGGAAGGTCTGTCTTGGGTCTCTTGTGGCTGTACATCGACTCCAAGCTGATGACATATTTAACTCCGCCCACCAATTCAGCTCGGCCATCTCCTACTCTCCCCCAGTTACACCCACTCAGTATTGCAAAACCTCAGAACCATCAGAAATTCCAGTTGTTTTAAGACAGACAGACACACACACACACACACACACACACACACCAGGTTTGGCTGGCTACAAACCCGGTCTCTGCGGTTGATATCTGCGCCGCGTTGCACCAGGAGCTCAACCATATCGGGCTGGTTTCGTAGCACCGCAATATGTAAGGCTGTGTAATAGGTGACCGGATCTATAACAAGTAGGAAGTTTTCATCAGAAAACATTCAGTGCCAATCCTCAGGGCTAGAAGGAAGGTGGTTTTTTTAAAAGGCCAGCAGAGAGAGACACACGGGAAGGATATTCCTTTATCTTGAGGTATTCCTTCCCAATCCGCATCTTAACAGCCGTCCGTTTTCAATTCCTTTTATTTTTATGTTCTGCCTTGGAATGAAGAGACCGGCTGCACTTCCCTCCCCTTGTTTTTTCCCCACAACGCCCCTGCAAGGGAGGCTGAGTCCAAAGTCAAGTTTCCAGGGTGGACGGTGGATTAGAACCTGAATCTTCTTCCCCCCCCCCATCCAAAATCTTAAAATCGCGGTCATCTCTTGGCACAACCGAAGTCGAGCAGAGCCGCGGTCCTCGGTCTCCAGCCTTGGCTCAAGGGGTGGCCGTGGTCCCTCGAGCCCTTCCCCATTTCTGAAACATCTGTCCTACCCTACAAGGCTGGTGTTGCAGGAGCTGGCCGGAAGACAGCCTACCATTAAGCACGGTCCCCCCGCAATAGGAAAGCCAGCAGGGGAAGAAGCAGCCGGCCCCCCGCTTCCTCCCCATCGCCCCCCCCCCAGTCAAGGACCCTTGAAAAGACCAGATGGCCAGCCTCGCAGGGAAGCCGCCATGTTGCCCGGGAGACGGTTATCTGGCATGATGTCATCTGTAGGAGGAGCTTGGAACTTGGGAGGCGGAGCCTGAGGCGAGCCTTGCAATTCTTCGCTCTGCATACCAACTAAGGGGCAGGGCCTGTGGACAAAGGGGGCGGAGCTACAGGCCAGGAGGAGAAATACAGGCAGTTCCCGACTTACAGCAGCTCATTTAGTGACCATTCAGTTACAACGGCACCGGAAAAAAGTGACTTATGACCCAATTTTCAGACACAACCGTTTCAGCATCCTCACGGTCACGTGATCAAAATTTGCTTAAGAGCCCGTGTTTCTAACTTAACTGCAGAGATTCACTTAACCATGGCAAGAAGGATGGTAAAAATGGGGCAAGACTCACTTAACAACAGTAGCAGAAATTTTGGGCTCAAATTACTGTCGTAAGTCGAGGACCACCTGTATTGGCTGGCCCAAATGCTGCCTGCTCTCCTAAGCAAGTTACCTTTCCAGGCTAAAGACATCATATTGCAGAGTCGTAAGCCCGAGGATTACCTACACCCATCTTATCCCAATCCTAGATGAAAACAATGGCACGGCGACATCTGCTGGTGAGAGACGGGCAACACAGCGATGAAGGACACTCGTTCAAAAGCAGCAGATTGCAAGTGTGAAATTACAGCCCCCTCTAGTGGCAGGGCTGGGGTGCACAACCAAAGGAAGCCCTCCCCTTCCCCTCCCCGGCCAAGCGCCTCCGGACGCTTTCCCTCTTCCCCCGAGATAAAGCCCAGGCAGAAGGGGGGAGGGGGGGAGGCCCGACCTTCGAAGGTGATGTCCGCCCCATTGTGCAGGAGGACTTCAGCCACTCGAACCAGCCCAAGCTCGGAGACCTTCAGCAGGGTGTAGCTCACGCCTTCTTGGTAAAAGGCCGAATGGGACTCGCTTTCCAGAAGCTTCTGGAGACCCAGAAATTTGCTATGCTCTTCGTCCGCGGACTTGGAGCTTTTCAAAATAGAGAGAGAGAGAGAGAGACTGGATGAATGCGAGAGACGGGCAGAGCCAGGCTTCACAATCGTCCTATTAGGCAAATGAAGAGCCCGTTTTGGAAAACGTGGACGAGAGGCAGGTAGATGACAGACAGCGGATAGACAGACAGACAGGCGGAGATTTGTGAGCACAGAGGAAGCTTTTATATGAAGAAACACAGAGTCTAGCTTGGATATCGCACGACAGCCAGTTAAGTTTTACGGTAAAGCTGCTGGCTTTGAAACCAGGAGCTGTGAGTTCTAGTCCTACCTTAGCCATGACAGCCGCCTGGGTGACTTTGAGCCAGTCACACACACTCGGCCAAACCCACCTCATACCACCAACCTTCTTCTTGTAGGAGAAGGGAGGAATATTAAGTATGCTCACCATCTTAAAAGTAATAAAGATGGGAAGTAAATGAGCAAAATGAAACATTTTTGTCCTAGGACGGTGGGGAAAGAATCCTTTTTTTTTCCAATTCTCTGTCCTTAAAGCTGCTTACCTCTCCGGCAACTCCTGATGTTCCTGGTCTTGTAATCCCAGAGACTCCAAGATCGCATCTACTAAAGGTTGATATTCAAAGATGATTCTACGGAAGCCATGAAGAAACGGCATTCTTTTCTATAATCATCCAGAAAGGACAACTTCACGCCCAGCTCTTCACTCCAGCTTCTCCTCGGCCTGTTTCAAAATCAAAACATACCTATTTTTATTCATAAAATGAATAAGAACCAGCTGAGGAAGCTACTGAAACCATAATTGGATGCCAAGGGGAACATCAACATGTTTTACCTCTTGCCAATGCAAGAAAGGAGGAGGAGGAGGAGGAGATGGAGAAAGAGAAGAAGATGGAAAAGGAGGAGGAGGAGGAAGAGTGGAGATGGAGGAAGAGGAGGAGATGGCAGAAGGAGATGAAAGAGGAAGAAGTGGAAGAAACCCCCCCTCCTTTTTATGGCAGCCTGTTTTCTTAAAGTAATTTTAAATTATGACTGATGGCCACGAGATTTTGGCCATCTCTTCATAGCTCCCATAAGATTCCAAGCAAGAACGCTGAGATCCAGTGAGATTTCGGGCAAGAACCTACAAGATCTCAGGAAGGAGGCGGCTTGATCTCACCAACCTTGGCCAGTTGCACACTTAACTTTGGCAGGTACGAACGACCTTCGGATGTTGCAGCATTTGGGGAGAGTTTTGTAAGCCAAGTTGGGAACCGATCCCCTCCCTCCCAGACTAAAAACTGTCCAGGAAAGAGGGACAAAAGTGGGGTCAGGAAAAACAACCTAGCAGTTTCTTCCGGTCCATTCTGGAGACCTTTCAGCGAAAGAGGGAGATCATGCCGTCCAGTTCCAGCAGGAAGGGGTCCCGGAGATGTGGTCTACGCAGAAGAACCCAAGGTAATCTCAAGATGGGTTTTGGACCCTAACATCTCCTAGCCCTGGAGGTCGAAACGTCGACCAGATTTATGGCGTAGAGGGTCATAGTTATCCTCCATGTTCCTAGTGGACCTCCCCTCACCTCCCCCCCCCAAGAATTCTTTGATTCAACTGCCACCTCCAGAATCTGAGAAGGGTTTTGCTGGAACAGACCAAAATCCCAGGCAGGGAGGGGTGTAGAGACCCTTGGTAAGCCACCTAGGTGAGTTTCGTGCGTGACGTGTGCTTAAGGTGAGACTAGAACTCGCCGTCTCCTAGTGATTGTCCCAAAGTCGCCCAGCTGGCTTTCATGCCTAAGGTGGGACTAGAAGTCACCGTCTCCTGCTGGGCTAAGGTCCCTTTTCTGCTCTGGTTCTCCTATCTCCCCATATTATGATTAGGGGTCTGGAGGCTGGACGGCTGCAGGAATTACGTACGGCTAGTCTAATGAGAAGAAGGACTCGGGGAGAGATGGTAGCAGTATGTCTAAGAAGAGACTGGGCATTCATGTGTCACTTTGTCTGGGCGTGAGCAGAGGATCGGACTAGATGACCTCCAAGGTCTCTTCCAACTCTGTAACTACTGTCCTACAGTCCTAGAAGGTGTCCAGAGACCCAGAGGTTGGCCCTTGCTAAATCGTGGCTATATTTTATTTTAAAAAGAGGATCTCTGGCCCACCTACCCGAAAGAAACTCACAATAACAACTGCGGCAACATAATTAGGCAACTGTTTGCAACGAGGGAGATAGGTAGAGGCTCCATGGGTTTTTCTGTTGTTTTTTAAAGAAAACTGAGCAATATAAATTATCTCTGCATGCAGAAGGAGGCAATCGAAAAAGCCAGCTGTTTAAGAGGCAGGGCAGGGATGTCACACTCGCACAAACAAACCTCAGTCCCCTTATTTTGTAGCAATCCCCTTGGAGATGGCCTTAGGCCATTAGGTGAGGACTGGCAAGCTGTCAAAATAATAAAATAAATCAAGCCAGTGGCAAGCAACCACGCTGGCTGACGAGGAAACAAAGCAAATTGCAACAACCACGAGAAAACAAGACCCATTTCAAGGAAGGAATAAATAAAAATGGCAACTCCGAGAGTAAATAAACCAACTTGTAGCAGATCTCCTCCAAGGATAAAAGGCCGAGAGAATAAACGTTCTGCCTCTTTTTTATCTTTGGAGCAGGCTTTTTCTACCGCCCCCTTCTTATGCAATATTGTTAATTGTTATTGATACTATTTCCTGATCAATTCAGACTTGATTTATGCATGCCCTTTAAAAAAAAAGCATAAAAACACTTCCTGGGCAGTTAACCTTGGTTAATATATTAAAATTTTACTTTCTGCTGCTGTTTCTGCTGCTATTTCTCCCCCCTCCCCCGGATCACGCATTGCAATTTAGCCAACCCTCCCAAATATTAGTTTATCTCTGTCCGCAAAGCCAGATTTCTCTCTTCCCGCCGCCCCTTTGCAAAACTCCAACTTCGATCCCTTGAAAATGTTTTTTACGCACCGTCTCGGATCAAAATCTCCGCAATGATGTTCGCCCTTCTAAAGCCAACCATTCACACGGGTTTCTCTTCTTTTTTTTCTGCATCCGGAAAAATGCAGGAAGCGGAAGGAAAAAAAAACCCCTGCAAGCACAGCTTTCGGTTGCAGAATTGCAGAAAGAACCTCGGTCCTGTTTTGTAATCTGTTTTTTTTTTCCCTTTTGCCCTCTGCAGGTTGGAGAGAGACTTCTGGCTGCTGAAAAGCATCTGAGTTTCAAGTTTAAACGACCTCTAGAGGGAGTGCTCGGCTGGGGATATTTTTTTTTAAAAGGTGCTTTTCTTATTTTAAGAATTTTGGTTTTAAATTTTAGATTTTTGTTTAACATTTATGTAGCCAGGTGGATAATGCATGAGAGAAAAAAGGACTAGGGGGGACATGATAGCAGTCTTCCTGTATTTGAGGGGCTGCCACAAAGAAGAAGGGGGGTCAACTTATTTTCCAAAGTGCCAGAAGGCAGGAGAAGAAAGAATGGATGGAAACTAATCAAGGAGAGAAGCAACCTGGAACTAAGGAGACATTTCCTGACAGTGAGAACAATTCACCAATGGAACGGCTTCCCTCCAGAAGTTGTGGGGGATCCATCACTGGAGGTTTTCAAGAAGAGGCTGGACAGTCATTTGTCCAGAATGCTATAGGGTCTCCTGCTCGAGCAGGGGGTTGGACTAGAAGACCTTTAAGGTCCCTTCCAACCCCCTCGAGAACGGGGGTTGTCGTTGTGAGGAAAACAGGAGGAGGAGGAAGATGTCTTGGATATGCGTGTCGCCTTGACTTATTTGTAAAAAATAATAAAGGCAGCGTGAAGATAAATAAATCAATAGATTTCTGGATATCGCCTCTTTCGATTTAGATTTGGCATTGGAAAATCTTCCCACAATCAGAAATGGGGCCGAGTTTAATAACCTTCAAACCGGGCAGAGGAAATGCTTAGAGATTTTTCTGAGCAACGTTGACTGTTGAATGATTGCAATGGTTTTTTTGGGGAAGGGGGGAAGGGATACCTTTGGGGACACTCAATATTCCCCCTCCCAGTTAGCAGTTTCTTATCTTGAGAAATTAATCTGCCCTTTGACACGGCATGCAGAAGTTTTCCCCTTTCAAAAAGCCTCACTATTATTCTGGGCCATCTGTTTGCAATTTATAAATTCTAGTCGAAGTTGACTTTATTAGCTTTCCTCTCTCGGAGTGGGGTTCGCCCTCCCCCGCCCCCTTTGATCCCTTGTGCCTCGCTCTGCAGAAATTTGCCAAATTCCCAGGGACCAATCTTTCCTCCTCCTCTCTCCCATCTTCCTCAACATTCATCATTTAACAGACCTAATTCTTAAAATCAAGTGAAATCTGATTTCGCAAAACTCACTGCCAGGAGGCATGATGATTGCTGCTAAATGAAAAGTTTATTTTATTGATAGAAGCAGAAACCTGGCGGCAGAAAAAGTCCCAGTGGTCTGTCGAGCCTGGCCTCTGAGGTTTCTTTAACAGAATAACAGAGTTGGAAGGGACCTCGGAGGTCTTCTAGTCCAACCCCCTGCCCAAGACAGGAGACCTTATACCATTCCAGGCAAGTGGCTGTCCAGCCTCTTCTTCAAAACCTCCAGCGATGGGAGCCCCCACAACTTCTGAAGGCCAAGCTGTTCCACTGGTTGATTGTCCTCACGGTCAGGAAGTTTCACCTTAGCTCCAGGCTGCTTCTCTCCTGGATGAGTTTCTGGGGCCTTGGAGAACAAGTTGATCCGCCACCCCCCCCCCCTTTGTGGCAGCCCCTCCAATATTGGAACACTGCAATCATGTCACTCCAGTCCTTCTTTTCATTAAACGAGACATGCCCAGCTCCTGCAACCGTTCTTCATCTGTTTTAACCTCCAGTCCCCGAAGCATCTTAGTTGCCCATTTTATGGCCTTTCTTGCCCAGAGTTGTGAAGTGAATCTGCAGTGGTTAAGTATCTAACATGGTTGTTAAGTGAATCTGACCACCTCATTGATTTTGCTTCCCCTCCCCTGCCCTCCTCTGCCCCGCCCTATCCATCCATCCATCCATCTCTCCCTATCTCTCCCTTCCCTTTCTTACCCAAAGAGTATCAGAGGCTGGAGTTGGTCCTTGGTTAACATTGATTGGACCTGGAGGGAAGCCATCACCTATCCAGCAGGGAGGCAAGGAGCGGAGGGGGCATTTTAGGAAGCGGTCCAGAGAAATTTGATCATTAAGAACCCCTCCTGGCTGTCTGGGGGAAATTTAATTAAATTGCTGGAAGGCCTGTGTGCAGAAGAACACATCTGGATCCAATATGTGCACACACACACACGCACTTGTGTGAATGCGTGTGTGTGTGGAGGGAGGGAGGGGGGTAGCGACAGAGAAAAGGGGAGGTGGCTGAAACAATCTTGGATGGATACCATGCGCTTGGGGATCCTCCAGTGCATCCAAGGCTGCCCAGCCTTCGCTCGAAACCCTCCTGGGAGGAGACCCAGCGGGCAGGCCGGGCCACGGCTCCGTATCTCTCACAATCAGAAGAGTCTTCTGACGGCAATTGGTCCACCTTTGGGCAAATATCCCGGCAAAGCTTGGAAAACGTTACGGCGAGAATTCTTCGCTCTTGTCACACGGTGACTTCTAAGTTTTTGCCCTTGATTTATGTCCATCACGCCACAGAATTACCCTCTTCGTAGCCAGCTAGCGCTCCCCAGAGATGAACAGAAGCCTATTTTCCCACGAAGGGAAGAAGCTGGAGGAGCAGGAGTAGGAAAGCTAAAAGGGGGTTTTGTGAGAGAGAGAGAGTGAGGGGGGGGGAAGAGAAAGAGGGAGAGAGTGATGGCCTGCAAACACCTTCCTTTAACCTCTAGTGTAAATAAAGCAAATGTATTGCTTTGACCTCCCCGATCATCTCCGGGACGGACTTTGAGCGAATGAAACACAAGAGGTCAAGAGTGTAACAGGCTGGAGGGTGTTGAGGGCGGCGTGGGACTCGGGACAGGGAGGGAAAAAGCAGCGTGGATCACTCGAAGGAGGGACGATCCGGAGAGCGGAGAAGGCGCCTGTCTTGCAAACCCTCCTTGATGTCAAAAGAGTGGAGGAGGAACAAGGGGTCCCTCAAGTCTTTGGTGTCCAGGAGAGAGTTTCCTGGCCTTGTTTGCAAGGAGGTCGCAGTGATCCTGTCATCCCCAGGGGGAGGCCCAGATTCACTTCACAGTGGCGTTACTAACTTAACTGCAGTGATTCACTGAACAGCTAGGGCACGAAGGGTCATAAAATGAGGCAAAATCCACTCAACAACCGTCTTGCTTAGCAACAGAAACAGAAAGTTTGGCTTCTGGCAAAGTCAGTGGAGAGAGAGAGAGAGAGAGAGAGAGAGAGAGAGAGGTGTATGTGTGTGTATACACACACACATATATATATATATATACATACAGACACGTGTGTATATATATACATATATACATATATACATA
>JANHFL010006541.1:30657-43593 GCA_032468155.1 Oxyrhabdium leporinum | reverse complement strand
GAAGAAGAAGAAGAAGAAGAAGAAGAAGAAGAAGAAGAAGAAGAAGAAGAAGAAGAAGAAGAAGAAGAAGAAGAGTAAATTTATTCATTTTATTAATAGCCGCCTGTCTCACAAAGCAAGTGACTATGGGCACACACAACAAAAGTAAAACAACTAATAAATATCTAAAACTATTATCATTAACAATTAATAAAATTATTAAAGAGTGTGAAACAAACTAAAACAAGGAAATAATAGACAAAGAGATGTTAATAGTAAGGATCCACCTCACTAGATCATTCATCTGCTTGAGTCCCCAGGTCTGTTGGCAGAACCAGGTCTTAAGGAACCTTTGGAAGCTCAAAAGTGATGAGGCTATCCTTGCCTCAAGGTGGACATAACAGCATAAAAGTCCTCCTGCCGAGGACCTGCCAGGCAAGGTTCCCCAGACAAGAGAACCTGTCATACAACCACTCTTTTGGATCTGGTGGGATATACAGATGAAATCAGGGAGGGACAGTCCATTGAATAACCTGATCCCATGCCATGTAGGCCTTTAAAGGTAAATATCAGCACCTTCAAACAAACTGGCAATCAATGCAGCTCATACAGCGGAGGTGTAATCTGTGTTCTACCAGAAATCTAACTGCTTGCACTACTGCATTTTGCACTAGCTGAAGGTTCTGGATACTCTCCAAGGGCAGCCTCATGTAAAGCACATTGCAATAGTTCAACCAGGAGGTAACCAGAATAGGACAGACTGTGAGTAGGGCCTCTTGACCTAGCAATAGCACAACTGGTCCTCCTAGACATGATTGCTACCTGCTCATCAAACAGATGTCATGAATCTAGGAAGAACACCAGATGGTTCACAGGGTCTGTTTGGGGCAGTGCCACCCCACCCATATCAGGTATGATATAATCCCAGAAACAGAGGACTGCCAAAGCTAAAGCCAGTCTTGTCAGGGTTTTCAGTTAGCACCCCATCCATACTCTCATAGCACTTGTCAGTCTTCTCAGTCCAGTCAGTTAGCATCCCACTCATTCTCACAGCTTTCAAACACCAGGATAGGACATCCACAGCATTGCTTAATTTGCCTGAACTACAGATGTACAATTGGGTATTTGAAGCATACTGATGATAACTCGTCCCATGGTGATGGATGAGGTCATGCCATGTTATCAAGTAGATGTTAAATAAGTGAGAAGTGAGCACCAACCCCTGCAGCATCCCAAATGGAGATAAAGCACCTAAAAATCCTCAAGGGCAGATTGCTGGGGTCCTCTCGGTGCTAGGAAGACCCTTGTGTGATGATAAATGCTTCCAAAATCCTGGCAGAGCATTTTTTTCTATGGATTTGTGGACTGCCATCTTCTGCTTCATTTCAATAAACAAACTTAAATGCCTGAGGCATGGAAAAACCCATAAGTGAATGATTAATGAGGCAGCAGGTCTAGTGTACATTTAAAAAAAATAGCTACCATTTGACACCATTTTATGCACATTCAGAAAGTACTACTCTGCTCTGATTCTACAAGCATTTAGTATTCAGAAATAGAATAACAGAGTAGCAAGAGATGGAAGGGATCTTGAGTTCTTCTAGTCCAACCCCCTGCTTGAGCAGGTAACTCTATACCATTTCAGACAAATGGTTATCCAATCTCTTCTTAAAAACCTCCAGTATTGGTGCATCCACAATTTCTGGAGGCAAGACTGCAACAAAACCCACCAAGTGTCTCTGTCAGGTCCCATAAATCCCTATTGGGATGCTGTCATTCTAGTGGGGAGGGGGCCTAGGTGCATTCTTTATAGGCTTTTTCCTGGTGCCCATCTATCCTATACTTTGATTTACCCTCTTGGGAATGTAAGGAGGGGGGGGAATCTGTTTTGTATCAGCTCCGGAGCCTCCAGCAAGAGATGTCTGAGAACAGCTTCTTATTCCTTATACCTTCTCAGCCAGTGATTCTCAAAATAACTTCACACCTGCAGATTGGCTTATTCAACACTGGACTGAGGGGAGGGGTTTCTAACTGCCTTAACCTAACAGATTTGTGGGGGAATCCTCAGATCCTGCTTTCTTTGTCTTGCTATCTCTTTCCTTCAATAAAAGATTCCTTTTGAAATGCTAAATGCTTCAAGAGTTCTATTTTCTTGAATGGAGAAGAGAGGCCCTTACAGTCTCAAAGCAACTTCAGTACTGATGAAATCAGCTGTAGTCCACAAAATCCTAAAGCACCATAAATCTATAACTACTTAAGGCATTTCAAGATTCCCAGTTATGTATATATTTGTCTTGATAGACATTTCTAGGAAGAGTCTGTTGGTACATTTTGAATCCATTTTTCAGTATCCATTTCCACATTCTAATTTCTTAATCTCAACAACTTTAAAATGTGTAAACTTCAACTCCCAGAATTCCCAGCCACCTTGCTGGAGTTTTTTTGAACTAAAGTTGCTAAGGTTAAGAAATACTAATTTAAATATAAACAGAGATCTAAGGGGGGAAGGGCTATAATCAAGATGAGTACAGTAGATGCTGTCAACCTTTAAGAATAAGAAGGCAAAGATAATAACATTTAAAACAACAGCACAACAATTTATACAAAGTATTATTTACTTATAGAGTGCAGAAGATGGGTTTGTGATCTTAAAAGGAATTTAAACAAATTTAGGAAGGATCCATCAACTTGCCAGGATAGTTATTATACATAGAATTTGCAATACTTCTGAGTATTAAGTGCTAGAGAGGAATGAAACAATAAAAAATTCTTCTACCCTTCATGTAACTGGAGGATTTGGGGATAATGCACAATTATCCTAAATCCAGTATAAATTTTATATCAAATTATCTTAAATTATCCTAAATGCAAGTACCAAATAACTGTAATCACAAAAGCATATTTTTTTGTGTTTTATTATACAAACACAGAAAATGGGTTTATATGTTTTGTAATGCCAAAGTAATATAAAATTAAAATAAACAAAGAGAAGAAAGAGCCTGGAAATCTGTATCATAAATAAAATCAATTCCAAAATGTGTACCCACCAGTTCCCCAAGCAAATTTCCCATTCAGATAGCTGCATTAGTCTGAATAGCTAACAACCCAAGTGTGTAGCTGACAAACATGTGCCTTCTCCCCCCCTCCCTCTCTAACTCTGTCTTCCTCTCCCCCCCCCCAGTGGTTGTTCACACTGCTACTAAATACAGATGTGACAGAGGCAACTGAGGGGTTGAAAGACTCAGATTCACCCATTTTCCAAAGCAAAATAGCCATAGAAGACACTCATGGACTGTAATCAAAGAGACATGCCCAGATCATTGTAGAATAGCCAATAAGGACTAGGCTTATCCCAATTCCTAGAGGTCCCTCAAAATGCCTCTACTGACTACATGGTCAGTGAAGCACATCAGCTGACATTAATGGTAAAACAGTCCTGGCTTTTCTTTGGTATTTAGGGGAGAAAACACAATTTTAACATCAGAACAGGTAAAATTGACTTCAAAATTATTGATTAGGGACATGGCATTGATGGGGAAGAAAAGAGAAGAAAGAAAAAGATGACAACCAGCAGCAAAGTGAATGGATTCAGTTACAATGGCTATGAGGGAAGCATTGGGAGACCAGGTTAGGACAGCTTGTCATGGTCTATTTATGTGGTCTCTCAGAGTTAACAATCACTTGATCGCACATCATGATTGTCTTGGGTGTGGGATAAAAGAAAGGCAATAATTTTAGGATATGGCAGAAAAGATTACCAAAGAATTGGTCAGTCCATCATTAAATGCAACTGGGGAGAAATCCTAAAACAAATTACTCATTGCCACTATTCTCTATTTGACAGTTTTCAGACATCTGCTTAAGTACATAGTGAGAAACATAGCTATCTGCCTTAAAACACTTTGAATGTGTTTGAAAAACGTGTGTGTGTGTGTGTATATTAAGGATAGGCAATTTTGGGTGCGTTATATTATTGGATTCCAAGCAGTCCCAGGCATCATTATTTAAAAAAAAACCCTGAATATTATATCCCTTCTGGTCTGTATTAACTATAGTGGATGTTTCTGGTTTAAGATAGAAAATCAATCTTAATTTAATTCAATCAGGTTACTTGGAAATTTTCAAGATCAACTAATTTTCTGCATATCTTTTGCTCTGTCGTTGAACAACCAGGATATGTTGGACTGAGGACTCAGGAATCTACTGGCATGTTCTTTCTACATCCTTAAGCCCCTTACACCTCATTGTCAAATTACATTTCATCTAAGATTCTACAAGATCCAGCTGATCCGTTCTTTCATTCTTGAATTCTGCTTATGGAAGAATTCAGAAGCACATCAGCTATTATTAAAAAGAGATTTGAAAGACAACAAAATCATTTTGGAACAATAAAAACATCTACTTTTCTTATACTTTTTCAACACTGGCATATGACAACTGTGCTTATTGCAAAGAAGAATTATTTGTCATTGATAAATTAAATGCTATAGATCTTTTCCATTTATAATTTCTCTGGGAGCACTAACAAATCACTACACCTGGAAACATTAATCACACTTGGGGTGCAGACTTAAATTAGCAAGGGAGGTAATGAATTGGGTATGCTCAGCAGGCTGTTTTTTAAAAAATGTTTTTCACACTGTAATTTCCTAACTAAATTTCTTCAAACAAGGTAGTTTATCATGCAGAAGTGAGTCGGTATAAGGGTAAAATTTTTGAAATAAAGTTGTTTTGAGTAGGATAAGCAGCAAAATTTGAAATCGGCTGCAGAACAGGCTGTTTGGGAGATGTTTTTACTGTTTTAGAGTAATACTATTCAGGAAGTTCTACTTTTTTTCAGGAAAAAGATCAAGTCTTAATACTGATAAGAGACTTTGCTTTTGAAATTCTTTCAAAATAATTTAAAAGAAATGGTCTTAAGTCACAGGTGTCAAACTTGATCACATCATGTGACATATCTTGAGCCAGGGTGGGCATGACCTGCACATGACACATCTGGCCCGTGGGCTGCCTGTTTGATATCCCCAAGCAAAGTGTGATATTTTCACACTTATGAAGTCATGGAATGGCAAAGGTTGTATATGAATAGGCTGCCTTTCACTATATAGTTATTTCTAAACTGGTAACTTGCTGTATTGATCACCATATTAAATTTCAGGTAGCATTCCAGTGTATGGGTACATTTCTTCTTGGGGGGGGGAATCTTAAGGAAAAAGAGTAGGTGGAACCAAGAGAAATGGAGGGGGGAGGGGAACAGCCACCTTTTGTTCTCTGTCAATAATTTAAATGCACATTTAAGTAGTAGTTTCTTACAGAAGCCAGGATTTTCCACGAATGTGTTGCCCTTTGAATCAGCCTGGAGATTCACAACCAAAACTGTTTTCCAAATTCCACAAACTACTTTTGGCTTCTGGCCATGAGGAGCTGAAACCATCAGACAGGTCAGAAGCCAACCCATTCCTCAATTGTCCCCATCTCATTTCTTGGCTCCTAATCCCATGAGTGAAAACATTGGCTGGAATAATGAAGCTTCCTGGGGAGTAATGAGCAGACAAGAAAGTAAGTGAAAGCAGCAGCATCAGTAACGAAGAGCTGGATTCATGTACTATACTAGCTCTACTCCCAGATTAGCAAAGTATTAATGTTGTGTTGATAGAACATGCTATGCTCAATGAAAGATTTACCAACTTTAATCAAAACTAGTATGTTGTACAAACACTATTTTTATTTTGGGAAGGGCCCAGTTGAATTGCTTTATTGTTTGAGTTGTCACTATGAGTATCAGAAGCACAAGTGAGGGTGAAGGGAGCTTGTAATTTTCACCTTAAATAAAAATGGCCACCTCATTTGCTGTTCTCTTAGCACAGGATTGTCAAACTTGTGTCGTCACAGCATCATCAAGTGATGTATCGTGACTTTGTCCCCTTTGCTAAACTGGATGTGGGCATGGCCAGTGCATAACACATCCAGTTCACGGGCTGCGAGTTTAACAGCCCTGTCTTACTACCTCTATTTCCTCAGTTTTTATCAGATTCTCTTCCCAGTCCACTCCTGATCTTGCCAAAATATTTCTAGGACCTACTGTGGGTACAGTAGGCATGCTCCCTTTGGATGGCAATATCTAGAGGAAGGCAAAAGGGTGAGACAATCCTGAAACAAGTGTTGCAATATTGAAGTGCAAACTCCATTTGTGTGTGCCTTGTGACATTGCTCATAAGTATATAAGGGACAGCAAGGCTTGCTTCACATTTTTTTTTGTTATTTTGACAAAATGCCTCTGGCTAACACTATAAATTGGGTGCCTCTTGGGGAGGAGGTGGAGGAAAACAACAGTAAAAAATATCTCCTCCTAAAATAGGCTGGAGGTCAATTTTCCCTAGATTGTAGAAAATACAGTAAATGGGAGCTGAAGCCCAAAAACCCTTGAAAAAGATCAGAATGAGGGAAATAGTTGTATAGCTTTAAAGGCCACCAGCCATCAAAGGCCATTAAAGCAATTAGCAGAAGCAATTAACCCAAATGTATTTCCCCTATATTCCTGCTTTTCTTCTTTTTCTTTCATTTTGCAAATTGCACATTTTCTACTTTGCCTCACTTGGTATCCCCTCAGTATCTTCCTTGCCAGGTACCACATTTTGCAAGAAAGGAAACAAGTGATTGCCTGCAGCAATACAAGGGTCACAACCTAGGCCATGGAGCATCACTCCAACCAACCAACCAACCAACCAATGCTTAGAATAAAAAAAGAATCTTCTTGGTGGCTTTCTTCTTTCAGGGGCACCTGTGTCTTTCTTATCTGCAAATATATTGATCTGACAAGCTGGAGAAACCTGTGATTCACCACTGCTCTGCAATAGATTAGACAGAGAAGGAAGGTATCACCTGGATTTATTAGCTCAATGATCTAATAAAGTGAGATTTTTTTTAAAGACATCTAAGCAGTGAAAGTTGACTCAGAGGGTACTTTCATATATCATTTATATCCTCTGATGCTGTCAGTCAAATGATAATAAAACATAATACACTTTATATCTTGGAGGGATTGTTAGGATAGTGATGGTCATTCCCACTGTGAATATTCTCAGTTAATATGCATGCAGATTTGGAATATTACAAAGTCAGGAAGAGTGTACAATGGAACAAGTGTCTCAAACAAGGTGGAATTATTTGAATTCCGAAGATATGAGCACAGCCACAGAAGGAACCAGTTTTTCTTCAAGGGCAATGATTAGCAGCTAACCTCCATGCCATTATTGGTTTCATCATCTGCATATTATGTCTCTGATAGTCACAAGAGCACATAAAATACTTGCAGAGTTTAATTATACGAACTGCCTTGGGAAATTCTGCTTATGCAAAAGGAGATGCACAAAGGATTAAAAATATAAACAAACTTAACAAACAGATCAAGCTTTTTCCTTGGGTAGCAAATCACTGTTGGGACAAATTCTCCAAGGAAAATTGATGATCATGACTCTTCAGTCCTCTCAAAACCGGGCCAATTTTTTCCCCAGACTGATTAATTCTATGTCTTTTGGGGGTCTTTTTTTGTTGCTCTTTCTACCTTTTTTATGTTATGTTTGTTAACTGTGCTGTGGAGTTTGTAATGTTATAACCAGCATTGTAAAAACTTTGTCTCTACAACATCATTGTACCCAATTTTGGAAAATAATATAATTTCATTTGAAGAACAAGACATTATGATTAAAAATGGAAACATGGAACTCAGATGTAACATAAAAAAAATAGTCTTAACTCATCAAAATTAGCATTAATAGCATTGCAAAGTAATTGTTTAGAAAGTCCATTTAAAAATAGAGAGTGGAAGTCTTACTTGTAGAAAAAGGTTCCCTCCCCACACACACACTTTCCTATGATTCTCTGGAAAGCTCATTGTTGCTCATCACCAGCATTGAAAGTTCATCACCAGCATTATCCACTCACCCACCATGTGTTCAAATGGATTTTTTGTGAATGTGCATCACTATTGTTAACCTGATCTGAAACTGGGATCAAACTGGAATACTGAAACCAGTTCTGGTCACTATACTACAAAAAAGAAAAAGTTCAGAGAAGAGCTACTAAGATAATCAAAGGCCTGGAGACTAAAACACTAAAACAGCTGCAGGATTTGGGTTTGGATAGTCTAAAGGAAAGAAGAATTAGGGATGACATGATAACATTAGTGAAAAATAGGGAGGCATAGAAGAAACCACCTTCAACTACATGTTGCAGAAGGCGATGGTCAGAAAGAGGAAGCATGTATTGGAAATAAAGAGATAGCTTCAACAGTAATGGGCTATAATTGAGTTCTCAGCCCTTCTTTAACTGCCTCATGTGATTGTCTGTAAAATTGCTCTGTTTTATGTTCTTTATTAGGTTTTGTCAAGCCCCATTTAAAATAACAAGGCCCCCCTCACTCACTTCCTTTTGGTAGAGTTCAGCAGGTGTCAAGAGAACTTTCAAGGAGAACAACTAAAACTGTTAAGTGTAGATAACTGGGGTAGCTGTGAATTATCCAGGTCCTGGATCTTTACAGATGCTATGAGCCAGCCATGACTTTGAGGAAGGGCAAAGAAAAATGCACATTACACCATTCTCCCAGCCAATCAGCCTCTGTTCCCTGGAGCTACTGGATGCCTAGTGAAACTGCCATTTCTTAACAGCTGATCCAAGTGCATCAATCCAAAGTGTCTGCCACATCTGCAGAGCAGTTAAGGCAGCCGGTCTGGTCAAAAAGCCATATTTGAAATAGTGTAGAGATTTGAGCATTATCATAAGATTCTTCCAGGATGTTCCTTTACTAAGAAAAGGAGTCTTCTAAGTGTTTATATCCTGACATTCAAACCCAAATGCTTGATGAGAGAAATCTGCTTTTTTCTCTCTTTTGTTTTAATAGTTATTGGTGACTCTGAGCCATATGAGGAAATGTTAGAAAAGAAATGAGCCCTTTCTATTCTTATAATTGACGTATAGATAGCAATCCATTGTGGCAGTTCATTAATGTGCTCTGTGGTACAGAGATGGTCTCTTCTCTATTATGTTCTGAAAACTAAGTTCACCTTTATTCCTAGTAGAGTTCTGAAACGCATCCAGAGCTGAGCAGTAATTTTGCTATAATATTGCTTCAGCAGCCATTCTGCCTTCTCTCCTCTTCAGTCTGTTTGCCCTTTTCTATATAGGCTAATATAACATAATAGCCATGGACATTCTCATTGCCATTATCCTCTTCATATCTTAACTGCCTGGATGTTGCCTGAGTGTAGCATCATAAACAAAAGATTGGGCTTGGAGAACAATAAACCAGATACACCTGGACCACCTTATGAAATAAATATGGGTCCTCTAGAATATGCAGAATCTTCCTCCTTACAATTCCTGACTCAATCAGATCATCCTCACTGAATGAATTTTGTTTGGCGAACCCTGATATCTTCAAGAGAGATATGTCTAAGCTAAAAAAGGAAGTTCTTTAATAAACATCACAACTACGGCAATGAATGACTTTTCCCTTTTGTCTCAATCTTTTTGCACTTTCCACCATTTACACACTTACTAATCTTTCCCCCTCTCTCTTACCCTTTAGAAAACCCCTTTCCCTAAACCATGGTGGATATTTTTTTTTGGCCCCAACTCCATTTTTATTGATCTGTATTTATACTGGAGGCAGGTGTCCCTAGAGATGGCCATTAACTTTAAAACAGTAAGCACAACCAGAGAAACATAAATTCAGCCTTTTTTGTGTGTTTATGTGATGTAGGCAAGTTGCATTCAGAAGGGGTAAAACTTCATTCTCTGGTTGAATTCCCCAGGTTAATGTTGTTGATTGGCCTGATTGAGCTCAAGAAAATGTAACCAGATGTTGCCAGCTTTTGATTTCCTCACCATCACCTTTCTGTCTCCTTAGGGATCAGAATGCCTAGTGATATTATAGGGAGCAGTCTCTTTATTTCAGATGTTGCAATTCATGAAGCAAATTTAGTAAGAAGCAACTTCCTGGGCTTGTGAAAAGTATTTACTGGAGTTTCATACTTTGCTAAACTCTAGGTCTCAATGCCAACGTGTATACTTAAATAATTTCTTTGGCATCTGCCAATTTCCTAACTTATTGGATTTAATTCTTTTAGGATTATTTAGGTTTTATTTTTAAATAGACCTAAGTATTTCTAGGATTTCTAAAACAGATTTATGCGTTTGTTGGCATTTTTGTGGACAACCTCGAAATCAGTCAGCTGTATCCCTGATTTTAGCAACAATAGTTTGAAGATGATGAAAATACTTAGAGGCTGTATGCAGCTGTGAAAGTTCATTTTTATCATCCCTTACGCAGTGAATCTCTTTTCATTTTTAGCTATCTGTGAATCTGTGAGGTCATCTGCACATTCTACCTACATCAACACAAGGTAGCCCATTAATCATTTCCCAAAGACAGGAGGATATATTCTCAACTAACCCCATCCCTATCCTGGTGGACAGTCAAGACCAAACATATTGTGTTCAAATGGTATCAAGTATGAAGGTGAGGAAAGAAAAGCAATTGATGCTTGCCTTTCTGGTAAAGGTGAGACAGATACAGAAATAACAATCCACCAATTGGGGCTGTATTATTTGTCCTTTGAACAGAATATCTGTCTATCATAATTGCCAAAGCTGAAGACAACATCTTAAGCCAGCTTCATTTCTAGCAAGGACAGCAGTTTGAGTCTGCCACATGGAAGAAATAGGGTCAAAAGACAGAAATAATTCTGAGATCAAAGCCTCATTATGATTTCACAAACCAAAAGAAGTATTGAGTTATGCAAAATAAGTCCTTCCAAAAATAGGTGGAGCTAAAACTCAGAATGGACCTGTTTGAAACTTGTCTGTTGCAACCACACAGATACATGAAGCAGAAGAGAAAGGCTACAAAAGCAAATAAATTTACATTATCTGGAGAACCAAACAAAATTCTTCCATTCCAGTTTTGACACATTTTGGGGGGAGATTGTTGAATGCCCGTACACCTTATTAGACATCTAATCTTTTCTGCTAAATTTGCTCTCTTATTGAAAGCTGTGAATGAATGAAATTTCAATACTGACTAGTTTAAGTTCACCCAACCTTATACACTCAGAAAGTTGGGGGTTTTTTTGTTCTTTTTTGTAACTAGAGCATATTGCTTTCTAATATAATTGATTGATTTATGACTTCAAACTATGCTCTAGAAAATGAACCTTATCTTATGCTTTTGTATTCTCATATGCTAGAAATATAACACCATAAAAATAATGCCTATATTTTTTTTTTAAAAAACCCAAAATTAGCTTGGGGTTTTTGGGAAGCAAGACTTGAGATGCAGTCAGCATTGCCTCCAAGGCTTCTACTCATTATCGAATGCGATCCTTATATTCAAAAATATGCTATAGCAACATTTGCAACTGCAGCAAACCTATCATCAATGATATATCTATATCCAACTTTAAAGAATTCCTCCCTTTTGCTTCTTTCTCTGCCCTTTTACTTAAATATTATGAAACATATAAAACCACAACAGATAATTACACATTTTCTTCACTTGGATTACATCCCTAAGTATGTCTATAAGATGTATTCATGCATTATGCATTTTACGCATATAATTCCTTAAGGATATTAATTATTGTTTGGAAATCATAAATCTTTACTCCCTTTTGGAGGAAAATAACACATTATTGTTTTGTTTATATTTACTGAGAGCAGTGGTAGGAGATCAGCTTCTATCCAGATTTAGTGGTATATGTAAGTGGAATAGACAGACAAAAGAATTTCTTGTCTTTCCATTTCCATAGCAACCCATTCAGATCTCAGCCATTCCCAGTCATATCTTCCCTTAGGAATGAAGTAGGCTATGAGGCAGCATTGCTCATAACCAGGTTTCCTTTCAATCTGATCATTCTGAAATTTCAGGTGCTTCTTAAACCATTTTTGACATTACCTCACATCAACTATTAAGCACTCAGCTGCTCCTGAAGGCAACCATAAATTCCATTCTGGATGCCAATGGTTTTAGCACAGGACCAGGTTTCTTCAGACCCTGATTGGTTGTTCCTCTGCTTCTTGCACATCCCATTTCTGTACACAGAAGGTTAGCCTTGCTGGATGGCCTTTGTATTTGCAGGTCTATCAATATCTGCCATTTTGTTCCTCACTCATTCCTGTTTTTTTCTTTGCTTTTGCCTAAATGTGTAAAAATAGCACTTTCACACCCACTCATCACATGCTCTCAATTAACATTAAAACACAATCTTTCCCTTCCTTCCTCCTGCCATTATTTTAATATCTTGCTTAGATACTACAGAGAGCAGACCAAAGGGAATATGTTATTTCTTCATTCCTTCATCCACTGTAGGTTCATAGTCAAGTTCTGGCAATGAAGAACCGATGGATCAGTTTTACAGGAGCAAAGAAGGACCTGTCCTTTAAACTATGAACCTTGATTGCAGTGTTTCATTTCGCAACATAAAGTTTTTAAAACAGAGAAGAGAAGGAGAACCATTGTGCTTCATTGGGCACAGGCTGGGAAAGAAAGGTCTTCCCCCATCCTGGATATAAATGAAAAGAATACCTTCTGGCTAGGGTAGAATGGAGATGGTTCATCAAGCTGTTGGGAAAACATCATGCTCAAAAGATAGTAGCTCAATTACTCTGAAACGAGGATACTCTTGAAGCAGACAACACAGCAAGCAAAAAGTATGAATCTCACCATAATCAACCATTTTTCCCATCTAGCATTTCCTCCAGCTTACATGGCGGGGAAATGCGGTTGATTATTTAATCCAATGTTATTATTCCTTAGTTGACAAGGAGTCAAAATCATTTGATATCTAAGTTTTGATTCCACGCAGAATCACAGAAGGCCAAAAGAGAATGAGAGAGAATGAGAGAGAGAGAGAGAGAGAGAGAGAGAGAGAGAGAGAGAGAGAGAGAGAGAGAGAGAGA
>JANHFL010006541.1:10012-28163 GCA_032468155.1 Oxyrhabdium leporinum | reverse complement strand
CCTCCTCCTTATTGAAAGGCCGAGGAGCCGCTGGTGGTGGTGGTGCTTGCTGCTGCTGCCGCCGCCGCCGCCATTATGTCACTGGCATGCTAAACCTCTGTAGGACTGATGAACCAATCAGTAAAAAAATTTTTGAGGTTACTTGTTTCTCAGTGATCATGTGGGCAGCTCACTGATTTCTTTCAGAGATAGCAAGGGTATTAAATAAAATTGCTCCAAATGATTTCTCCTCAGATGATCATGGCAAACTCATCAACTCTCTGAAAAGCTCTCAGAAATCAAGCAAGCAAATAGAAATATAGGTTTGTCAGGCATCATAGATAGGTCAGATCTAGAAATCAACTCCAAAGAAGTCTAAATATACTTTTATTGAAATTGTCTATAATAATAACAGAATAATAACAGAATCTTGAAAGTGTAATTATATTATATCTTAACCTCCTTCTCAATTAATTAGAGAGGTGTCTGTCTTAGTTGCTTCCAAATGTTATCTCACTGTTCTGGACTTTCAAAAGTGCTTCAGCCCCTTTTACCTGGGCTTTTACCTCAGTATCGCTATAAAGTTATCTTCCTTACTCTCTACCACAGTAGTGGAAGAAAACCAAGAGTGAAAGTGAAAATACACAAGTATGCACTCCTATTTAGAAGTATACTGTAGCATCAGCTGATATATTTAGGGGAAGAATTGTAAAATCAAAGATTGTTCTAACATAGTGTCAGAGGTTTAATCCTCTCTGCCACTGCAGCAGCAAGTGGAAGCTGAGGCTAAAAGGACCTTTTCTCAGCCATCTGTTATTATAACAATCACATCCTATTTAAATCAGACACTCAGACTGCAGTGATTCATATCCTTGTTATCTCACATATTACTGTAATGTGCTATACTTGATAACTTAGAAGCTTCAATAGCAGATGTAGTTCATATAATATCTATGCTACAATCACAGTGTTGGCTCCTGATTTACTTCCAGATCCACCTCAAAGTGATGAGAGATGATCCAATAAGTACCAGGTGCCTATCATTTGGTGATAGGCTTATGCACATCTATTACATAAACTCTTTTGAAAAGAACTGGCCTGCTGTGTGTGCTCCAATGGGATGGCACCAGAATAAATGAAATCAAGAATTTGGGGGTCTATCAAAACATCTTCTCTGTAACTTGCCTCTTGTGGAGCAGAATGTCTTGAGCCTCTTCACTTTTCAAAACTTGTTTTAAATCTGGATGTTCTGTCAAGTATTTTGGTTTAAAGGTATTAGAACTGCCAATTTGATGCTTAGATACCATCTAATTTTACTGCTACTGTTTTTATTGTTTTTACTGTTTTCTTTTTTGAAAAAATACCTCAGGTTCTATAGAAATAGCTGATATATACAAGGCTATAATAAATAAATCCTACAGCATAAAATCCAGTGTTGTAAATACTTATTCACTCAATAGAACTCAGTGCAGGCAAGATAATTTAGACGCATGTGGAATGCTTTGAATGACTTACCTTTTTATGAAAATCTATGAGCATAGTCACTGACAAAATTGTCTTATACCAGAAGGAAAACTGGAAAGCTTGTTTCCACCACCTGCTCTAGCCTCTGAGGTGTCCTCCACCATCCTAAGTTATCTTGGGACACACATCTAAACAAGCCACCAGCTGCAGACAAACATTATTTTAATTTTCTAAGAATGCCTTGTGGATCTACATGAAGCTTGGAGGCATTTTATAAATGAAAATTATGCTAAAGCCAACTCTTTATTTTGCAGTATATCAATTTCCCAGATGATTTTTATAATTAAAATGAGCTTTTGAAAAATAGACTCAGGTGGGATACAGAGCATTCCTGGTGTCAAGGGTGATGTTCATGGATACATCCCTTCCTTGTAACTCCCTAATGTATAACCTGAAACTGGAAATGGTCTGTGTAATTTTATACCCTATCAGGTTGATAAATGCTTCCTTCAGAAGAATCCATGCTTCAAAACTCAGAGTTGCCCAGATTGCTTTTAGGACAAACTGACTACAATTGGTTTCAAACTTGTATAAGGGAAAGATGCATTAAGGAAATCAAATGAGTTTTTAGGTATTGATTGAAATTGTCTCTAACGCAAGGAAACTGACCCCCCTCGCTGGTAAAAGTCGAGAGAGAGGGGGGGAGAGAGAGAGAGAGAAAGAGAGAGAGAGCACCAATGCACAAGTTGTCAAAGGGAAGAAGGAAAAAAAAGAATTTCTGATCTTATTTAAAAAAAGCATCCATTTCTTTATGTAGCGCCAAAGGATTAATTGATGCTTTCACAGATAGAAAATTGGACTAACAAAAGCAATTGGAAAGCAGAAGGCCTTTCCGATGTCTCCTACTTTCTCTGTCATGCTAAAGGATGCCATGTTCTAAACAAACCAGGTATGCTGGCATTTTCTTTATCATGTGCTTCCTCAGAATCAGTTGCATTCTGGAAATGCTAAACACACTGTTCTTACAAGCTGAAATGTAGAGTTTTTTCTATTTAAAAAAAGGAAGAACCCAACTTTTAGTTAGACTCGCACAAATGATAACAGTAATAGATAAGATCCTGAACATTAGCTAATAGATTTCTGAAGAAACATTCCTATCTTTTTATGGCTGTTCTAGTTATCAAGTACTTGGATGAAGGAAATCTTTGCAATACATTAGTTTTGGCAGAGAAGCTCTGACTTGGACATTTGTAGCATAATGTCCAAGCAGCTGCCTTGGTCTCAGACTTATCTAATACCTGAACATATATTTATAATCTCCTGAATATTTCATTGAGTGAGAATTCATGGACTGGAACATTTCTAGAGAGTTTTCTCTTTCTCCTTCGACTCCATAAATTATGTACTGGAATCAATATAGCTTTAGTGTCTATACATTTCACTTTTTCTGGTAGGGATCAGCACTAATCAAAAGCGATGAAGGACATAAAGACAGCAAACAGCAGAAACATGTCTTTTTGTAACATTTCCATTCATGCATGAGCCAAAGAAAACTTCAGCTTTGGAACCTCAATATAGTTATTCTTGTCTTGAATTCTTTTGAAGAACAGCCAGTAGCATCAATCTATCAATCAGTCTTTAATTTTCTGTCACTTATCTCTTTTTCCCCAGCAAAAACACAGATGCCATCCCCTTAAGTGTAGTTTTCTTGAACCATTAACTCTGCTGGAAATCTTCCATGGTCTTTCTGAAGACAGACAAATGCATTACTTTCATGAGAAGAATGTTTGTGGCTTCAGAGCACTTTAAGCTATAAGCAAGTGCAAAATTGTAAGAGTGGTATCCTGCTATTATAATAGAAGTGGGAGGAAAATGAAAAAAAAAATACCTTCATTCACAATCACACCACTACATTTTTCACAAAAAGATTTAAATGTACTCAGCTTTTACATACAACTCCCCCCCATGTTTTTCCTCCATAAAATTTTAGATTGTGAAAGTAGATACCTGCTTATTGAGAGGCAGACTATGGAGTGTCATTCCGGGCTGTTGTAAACAGGAAGAAACCCCAAATGATACCCAGAGACAATACCACAGAACATCATTTTAAAAATCTCTTAGAACTTGCAGATAACAAAGCCAATTATATGTTGTCTTTCATTAGATGTTGTCTTTTTGGGTGAGTTTCCAATAAAAATATTGGAAAACAGATAACCTATTGCCTTTCAATAGTCCCATTGGTTGTCACTTGTGAATTAAAATAGGACTGGAAGTATAACTGGCTTAAAATGTAACCATATGAATAGTTGTGGGTGGGTTTTTTTGCTTTGGTCATGTAACACTATTACTCTGAAATCTGCATTGGTTGCTGGATGGCTTCCAGGTGCAACTCAAGGAATTGGGTGTCACCTGTAGAGTCCTGCATTACTGAGGTCCTGGTTATTTATTTCTCTTGTTTCTGACTGAAAAGATCTAAAGCCTGAGATCTGTGTCTTCTTGGTAACTACACCTCTTCTGTGAAGTAGTATGTCTCATATCCATATGACTATTGCACTTAAAAAAACTTAGCCAGACGTGCTGGTGAGATGGAATGATTTGTCCTCTGTTGGTAGTTTATTTGGTTACCCTCCCTGATATGCACCATGAACGTTCTTGATGTTTCTATATTGGTTTGCTTTTTGCTAGTATTTTTTATGTTTTAATTTTATGAAAATGGGACTCAGTTATCTGAGTGACCATCTTCTCCAATTGTATTTACCCAGCTGAGCCAAATGAATGGCCTGCTTCAGATCCCCACAATTCAACTTTCACTTTTTTGAGACAAAAAATAAATAAATCTTTTCTGTTACCGCACCTTGATGGCATTCTGGAAGGTCTTAAAGACAGAATGGATGGAATCCCTTATTAGATGTGCTTGTCTTGTTTGACTTTTGTGGTCCATATTTACCATTTCATTTCACTGATTATAATCTATATTTATCTTTATGAGCTGGCCAGAGTTGGTCTGGAGTCCGGTGGTGCTGAGATTGAATTAATTAATAATTGTGTAAACTACTTAGAATCAATCTGTGATGGGGGCAGCCCCAAAGTTGATAAATAAAGGTAAATAAAGAAATACATGTTCCTTATTGTTGCTCCTTTATTATCTTCGTATTTCTTGGGAGACGAAATCTAGTAAAATTCCATCGCTATTGGATTCAATTTAAAAGATATATTGTGCTCTCAGTCATCAATTATTTCCCAGATACCCTTTGAATTTTATAAGAACAGAAATCAATCCACAGATAGTTCATGAGCCCTGTGGGCAGAACAAATCTTTGCATCTATTTGACTGGAAGAGGAAAGAAAATACAGTACATTACTAATTTACAACTCCAACCACCCATTTAGATTTCATTGAGTATGTGAGAGAAAATGGATAGCTCACAATATGCCTGCCAGTCTGCAGATGATTAGGGTTAGGATTAGATGTGCAGATTGTCACACGTAGCAGCTCTTTTTTATTATTTGGAGGGGAGATTTCTCATCTTATCCATTATTAATAAATGTAATATTAATCTTGAAGCAGAGGATTAGAGCGCATCTGTACATAATTAGAAGAAACTTTCCCAAGGAGGCATCTTCTGAGTCCTTTAGTTTTATTCAACCAGAACTTCAATTGGAGGGCACCCATAGAGCCTCAAACCGAAGAAGATCAAATTAGAATCTAAAGGACCTGCTATGATAGCAAGGATTAGACAGCAATTTAGTTAGTGCTTATTCCCAAAATTCAGTATGTCAACTATTCTAAAATCACCAAAGCATATTCAGAGATATCAGTGGATGCCAGCTATTCATTTTGTGCTACTTAAAAAGTGGGCAACTTCTGCCCAATAGGACACATAATCCCTAGATAAGGTTTTTGTAATACCTTGCCCCTTCCAAATTATCATTGCTGAAATTTGATAGTTAGCGATTGAATAATGCTTTTGGATAAAATAAGAATGCTGAGTGTGTTTGGTTAACATGGCAAATTTAGTTTTAAAAAGTACTTCGTAATGGGATATTTCCTTTTACCTTACATCAGTTTTCTCCCTCTAATGTTCTCCCCTATAGAGCTTGCAGGTGTGTGGATTTCAACTCCAAAATCCTCAGCTACTTCTGATGACTGAAGGATATGAAGTTAATTAAATATGTCAGAGAAAATAACAGGTTTTGACTGACCAGTTAAGTCAGTTCAGATGGGCTGCCTAAACTTTTTGCTCAGAAAGGAATTTGCTTTTGTTTAAATTCAGAAGTGTAATCTCATTCTGGCTTTGGGGAGAGGGAAAGAAAGGGGGATGGCCAAAAACTAAATTTGATTTTGTTTAAATTTGATCTGTCCAGTGTGCAGCAAAATCCATCTCTACTCCTAACTATCTCTCCCTATCAAGAAACTATGATAAGCAAAGAAAGCTGGTGACATTTTTTACTACTTCATTCATGGGTATCTTTTTAACAAAGAAGAGTAATTTCAACCAAGAACCTGGAATCCATTTAATGGTTGAAACACCTGTATGTTATTTTCTAAGCCAGGTGGAAGGGGCCACCATTGAAACTACTTTTTCCTGAAACATCCACAATTGTTTTAACCATTTAACATTCAGTTTTTAACTATTGGCTCATATTTGTAAGGCATTTTTCCAGTTGTATTGCAGTCAATGAGAAATGATATATGATTGCATCTCTTGATTCTTTCAAAACTACCACAATATAGTGCATTTTGCAAAGTGATTTAAAAAAAAACCCTCTGGGGATACAGTTGGATCTTGCATCTTTTTGAGTCAAAATATTTTACACTTCAACAAAGATCAAAATGACACAGATTTTCAAGATGGTTGGAGCAACTGTGTGAAAGGGAAATGAAGGCTGAATAGATCTGTGAACAAGAATTGCACCACAGATGGGCAAAGGATGAATGTTAAAAAAAGATTTGAATCAGAGGTCAATTTGCAGATTTGACTTTGTTGTTGAAATGTACTAATTTAATCATACCCTGCACAAAATTGCTTTCAGAGTTTCTGACACTTGAGGTGAGAAACATGCAGAATCTTTTGCAATAATCCTAACATAGTTGTAAAAAGTAAGGGAAAAAACTCACAAGTAGCCCTGTGAAAAAAAATAAAGGAAATGCCTGATGTTGCTCACAAAAATGAACAATGATTTAATGGTAAGATGGGCTGCATATAGATTGATTGATTGATTGAATGTAACATGGCTCTAATCATTTAGCATCTATCTCTCATATACTGCAATTTTCTATCCCATAAAAAAAAGTTAGATACAGCTCCTGGCGATCAAAATCTTGTCCATCCTAATTTAGCTTGTGTGTCTTAGAAGTAAAGAAAGTAAAAGGAATTATTTCCCTGGTGATGATGGGGATGTTTATGGAGGAAAAATGCCAAAATCTTTCCACTTTTAAAAACTTTGACATGCCCATTTTAGAGAATGATAAAATTATTGTCAGATTTCTGCAGTTATGGTTAAAAGAGTGCAGAGAACTATCAAAAAAAAAAAAGGATCCTGGAGCTATTATTGGCCCTTGGCTCACAAATTGTCCCTACCCGATCTTACTCTGCCTTTTAAATCTGAATATAGCGATGCTTGCAAATTCATGACAGCCTTCTGGGGGTTTTTTAGCAAGTTTATGATGACATAAACTTGTGAACTCACATTAAACTACGTGAACTCTGCTTTCTTTTAGACACTGATCATATTCATGAATACTGTACATTACCATTTGCTCATTCAGGCAGTCACTGTTGTTGCCATTGTAAAGCTTCAAGGAAGGCTACCGAATGAATGTTTGGGTGGAATAAATGCTTTGAATGCAATTTTATCTTCAGCACATTCCTCTGAAAGCCTAGTTTCTGGCATCGTTACTCAGTTATGCCTTATTACTTAGTGCAGTGAGATCATTTGTAAACTGTTCAGCCTGAACAAAGCTATTAAAATCAGGTTCTAACTGAACCAAAGAAAATTAAGATCATGCATGTTGTGAGATGTTCAGGAGCATTGCTGGTTGTTGAAGAGGAGTGAGTCAACGTGCATGGCACTTTGTTCACCTAATTGAACAAGATTAACACATGGCCTGCATTTCACAACAGAGTAGCAAATCATTTTCATATATATAAGATGTGTGTCTCTGCGTGTGCAGGGATGAGTCCATAGGAAGGATAGGAATAGCAGTGATTCTAAGAAAAAGGACGTTGCCAACTCAGCTATAACTTAATAAATGACAAACATATTACCAGAACTAGTAAATATTCCAGTGTTTATGTACTTAGCACAAATACAATGGAGGCAGACATAAAGGAAATGCAGAATCAATAAAAGAGACACAGTATTAATTGAATGGGTGATTGCAGTGCAAAGGTGGAAGAAGAGAAGAATCTGGAATCAAAGGAAGATTTCACTAAGGTAAATTTGATAATTATTATTACAAGTAAATATTAGTTAATAAAGTTTTGAAAATACTTTTTTTTTGTTTATTTCTAGAGGCTGCTTGAAGTATCATGAATGTAGACAGCTCCAGATGTACTTCATCAGAATCAAACAGACTATTTAATAAGAAACAGAAGTTGGAGAAGTGCAATCCAGGACATTTCCAGATGCAGATTGTGTAACGGGCTATGAATTATTGATGTCAATTACACAGGTTAAATTAGATAAATTAAATAAAAAGCAATACCAGATATGACCTTCAGAACATACAGTCAGAAAATTAAATTAGTGGAAAGAACAAATTTAATATTCTTAAATTATGAAAAAGTGAAATTGAGCTATAGGAAAAGATAGGAAACATAGTTAAAAGAGACATTTAAAAATTTACAAAATTTCAAAGAGTGTATAAATGGCTGTTAGAACATGCTATCTTGATGTCACGGTGAAGTGGGAGATGAAAGTCCTGGACCACAAGAAAGTCATATGGCATCTGAACACAAGTTCTGAATATCAAACAAGAAAGGACAAGAAAAAATACATTAATCAAAAATGTCAAAAGTTACAGGAATATATCAAACAGTAAAGAAGAGATATTTCTAAGAAAAGCATAGAAATCATAGGAAAATTTACAGCTAAAGTAAGAATACTCAGAAGTAATCATGAAAAAGATCTGATAGAGGTCAGTATGGTTAAAGGAAAATGGAAGGGTTATACTGAAATATTTTATAAAAGGTATTATAGAATGACAGAAACATTTGTAGAGAGAGAATATATTCAAGAACTGACTCCATTAGTTAGTAAGATGTGACAGGCAATAAATCAGCTGTCAACTAGTAAAGCACAAGGTGAGATGAAATACCTATTAAACTGTTTAAACTACAGGAAAAAAGACAGTTAAAGTGCCAATCACTCTATGTCAACAAATATGAAACAACGTATGCAGCCTGGAGAACAGAAAAGATTGATGTATACCAAAAAAAGGAGATTCAAGATAAAGTACAAAGTATTGAACTATCGTACTAATTCCTTACACAAGTAAAGTTTTGCTTTACACTTTGCAGCACAAGAAAAATATAGACATTCATGGAGAGAAATATACTTAAATTACAATTAGGAAATTACAGAGAAGACAAAGGGAAGCCAGCTGAGGTAACTAAATATGGATAATGGAAAGAGCAAAGAGCAAAGGAACACAAGCAAGTTTACCTTTGCTTATTGATCACAGCAAGGTCTTTGATGGTATGGATTATGCCAGAATTACAATATTTAAAAAATTAATGAACGGGCTAGAATGCCTGATTTTTCTTCTTATAGAACTTTTACAGTGAACAAGAAACTACTTCAAAAATTGTTGATAGAGAAACAGAGAGATTCAGAAAACAAAAGGAACAGAATCATAGGTCTGTTTTTCTGATATAAATTTAATTTATGCACAGAATATATTAAGGATGGTAGGATTGCAGTTAATGACAAGTGGAATTAAAATAGGAGGTCAAAGTATAAACAATGAAATATATGCAGATTACAACACTTTATTAATCAAACATTTTAAAAAAGATTTCAGAGAGCCCATTTTAAAAATAAAAATGGGGTGTACAAACCTAATTAATGTTAAATATTACCTATTAAATACTTAGAAGATAAAGCCTAGGTCAACCTTCATGCTCAGTGAACTTAACTAATAATAGGTGGTACATTTTGTTTTATTTTTCCTTGAATTAAAGAGCAGATAAAGATGAGTAGTATGCTAAAAAGATAAAGAGGGAGTTAACCCTAAATATGACAAATTCAAAGCTTATTTTGATAACAACAAAGTTCAGAATAATTAAACAGTGGACTCTGCAGTGGTAATGTAGAAATGTAAAAGCCAGATAGTAAAAAAAATAAATAAATGAGGTGAAGAATATAGATGTCTTGGAAGCATAGAGATGGATGTAATTATTATCACTGATCATCAGAAGAACCAATTAGCCAGTCCTGGATCAAAGAAAAACTAGTTGTTCCTTTGAAATGATGATCAGCAAGCAGAAGTTCACACTTTCTTATAGTCCATCATGCCAATAGATGATGGACTATAAGAGAAATCATTATGCATCGTAAAGTTGTAGAAAGTAGAACAAGGAGAAGAAAATAGATAAATTGGATGGATGATATAATCCAACTTACTTGAAATTCCTGGAATGTTCTTGGAAGAACCATGAGTGATTATTAAAGCTTGGTCAAGATGGAAGCATAAGTTCATAGTTATCAGAACTTGAGCCTGACTCAATGGAACCAAACCAATGAACTTATACAACTATTGCCAACTGAGCTGGTATTTCTATTGAATAAAGATCCTTAAAACTTTGAATTAGAGATGGCATAGGAACTGTCCAGCTTCTAAATAATTCAGATAATTCATTGCTTTCTTCTCAAAGTAATGTGAAAATAAAATTAAGAGCACTGTTAAAAATCCCGTCATCATCCCTTCCCTAGAATATAAAAGACACCAGGAGGAAGAAATGAATAAGAAATCATTCTAGTTTGGGTTTGGACCACATGAGAGATGTTATATGCATATCATTGATCACAGAGACGAAAAAATTAACCATGAGTGGATTCTTACAGCTGCCAATCCATTATACTCCCTTCTGGCTTTGGGGACTTTTGCATTTCTGCTTTTTTTAATCCTGTGTTTGGTTTTCTGCTTTTTAGGACTTGTGCAACATAACATTTTGTATGCACAGTTTCTTCTTCTGGAACATTTTTTGTTATATTTGCATAACAAGTTCAGAAAGTTCTCAAGCCACAGTACAGGAATCCATCTCAGCAGAAATTGGATCATGCTGATAAGTAAGTTCACAAACAATCCCTTAATGTCTAAGCTTCCTAGAGCCATGAGAAAACGGGGGGCAGGGAAGAGCCTGTTATCTGAGTTGGCCGTTCATCAGTGCACAGGTGAGGGACATTTGCTGGTTGTTAAAATATACAGTAGCATGTCTTGCCAGTCTTGGCTGCAGTATGGTTTCTTCCTTTATAAGATATCAGATGGGGTTTTTTGCTAATTGTTTCATCAGATAAGCCAAGGAACTAATACCAAGAACCCAAAAGCTACATATATTCTCAACTATTAAAACCAAAATGCCCAGAAGTACAGTATATTCACCTCTAGCAAAGTGGGAAATCATACATTTAATAAGTAAATTAGCCATAATGCAGACCATACATGGAAATCTCTAAACATTCAAGAATTAAGGCAAATGAAGACTGAAATGGCAATGGTCTTGGCTCAAATTACTTTATTCCTTCTGGCTTCCACCTTCTCATTTCATCCCACTGTCAGAGAGATTTATTCCTGAGCCAAAAAAAGAAAGAAAGAAAAAAAAGAAAAGAAAAAAGACAAAAAATGAATTACAGCCTAGCAGTATCTCAAGTCACATATATCATGGAACCTGAGCTGCTTCATTCTCTAGAAAGCTCTTTACTTGGAATGTATTGCTAAGAATATTTTTGCAAGCTCTTCAGCTGCTTCATAGGGATTTATCTATGCCATCACAATATATCGAACAATTTATTGTAATTTATGTGTATGAATATCTCCCCTCTTTATCTTCTGTACAAGCATCTTTGTTAGTGAGAACAATGTGGCTTGTGAACTTAAGCCTGGCATATGAAAATCTCTTCCTTGGATATTTATCATCAACATGATATTTTTTTTTACACAGATGGAAGAAAAAGAAACATATTTAAACATATTTTTTTCAAAAATTTCCAATGAAAGCAGATAGATAGCCATTGGTTTACTCTTTGTTTGCTTTACTTAATTTGCTCACAGCCCAAAAAGCACCACAAAGCTTTGTTTGAAGTCATGGTCATACTGGAACTCATCCCTAGAAGCTATTTGACTATCAGTTTTAGAATCTCTACATATTGTTCAATATGTTTCTCCCTTTGCTAAATAAACCCTTTTCCATACCATCTCATCCAAGAGCAGTGCATTGGGTTAGAAAAGAAGTTATTTTACTTGTATGCAGCCTTGCATCTAAACACAAAAAGCCTTAGCAGATAATAAAGTTTATGAAAAGATTTGGGTCTTCTAGGAAATTTAAATTCATCCTGTAGGATGTTGCTCCTTTTGTCAGAATGACAGTCAGTACAAGATGGTGACATATATAAAAAAGAGTGCTGCAGAAAAAAATGCCCACTTAAGTAAGGAACCGAGCATCTGGACACAGATTCAACCAATATCTTTTATTGGCATGAACAACTATAGTGATTGCTGGGCTCCTGGCCACAAGAGTGAAAAAGAGCCCTGAACCAAGAAAGGTTATGGCTTACATACTTCCATTCTGTTATATAGGAATGTAAATCATACTGTGATATTTATAACTGGAATGTGGTATTTGATAATACTATGGAATGACCTTTCTAAAGCTATTCCACCACCTGTAGATTTTTTTCTGTTAATGGTACTCTAGCTCACCCTAATTACCGATATTAACAGCATATATCATAAACAATAACATTTATTATGCCCATATATTCCTGCCCTTCGAACTATTATAAAGACCATAGACTAGTTTGTTTTATTGGTCTCCTTTCTTTCCAGGAAATTTGAGTTTGCCTCCTCCTTTTATTTTTATGCTGTTTCTCATGCTTAGGCTTTGTTCCAGTTATCATAAACAGCATTAGCTCTTCATAAGAGTGAATGCAATTTTGCTTCTGTCAATGGAACAACCCATGAGCACCACTGCTTAAATTTCCTAGGAACCCTGCTGACATTGTGCTGAAAGTGTTCGGAGCTCCTGGAAAGGATGTCGTACTGGAAACCTGTTGGAGAATCTTCCAAGGAAGTGACCAGTGAAGTTTGTTGCTATTATCCTTGGCATCACCATAGCAAGGTTAGCAGAAGAAGGAGAGTAGCAGTTGGAAAGGTTATTGAAGTTCAGGAGAGCAAAGAGTGACAGTGTGGATCCTGCGCAATTGCCAAAGATGTTTAAATCATGGCTTAAAAATGAGCTACATTTTAATTTTGAGAAGGAAAAATAGCTTATTTTGCCGAGCCAATTTTGGAATGATCCCAGAAAAAATAATCCATTTACTTCTTGGCAATGAAGTGAGAGTATAACTCTTTCCACTCTGCTGAAAAACTGTACTTACATGTTTGGGAAAAGAGTTGCTGGAGATTTTCTTATATGCCCAATAGGAAGTTTAGATTATTTTGAACATGGAATGCCTAGCTATAGGTATTATTCAGACTTTGAAATAAATTAACACTATTAAAGACATTATTTTTAGCCAATCTCTGGAAAACTGCAGTAAAAAAAAACTTTTTAAGTTATATATAAAAATAAATGAAGCAAAGCACAAGACTGATTGTTTTGCTTCCCTGTCTCTCATAGCTGTCAATATGACACATATATTAGCCCCAAATGAATTGGTAATAATCAAAAGTCATTACATGGTACACCAAATGAAATATTAATGACAGGAGACAGAGGGGGGAAGAATCCCTGGGGCCTGGATGGCAAATAAGATGGGGTTGGCATATCTCCCTGCTGTAAAGCTGCATCAGTGTTAGTTGTTTATGGACCAGTTTTCCCCAGATGCTCAGCAGAAGACAAGAGGGTTGGGTGGGTTGTTGGTGGTTTTTTTGCTTAATTGTACCTTGCAAGAGAGGGAGATTAGATTTGATAGGAACTGAGATGGAAATTATTATCAGGATGCTTCATGTAAATATTCTCACACGCCCCTAGGAAAGTGATGAGGTTCCATCATCTCATGGAATTATTTTACAAGGTGGGCATTGGATAGTCCAGAGGTAGACCAACTGCAAATTCTAGATCTTGATGACTTCAACTCTCAACAGTTGTGGGAAGTCTGGTCAAAGGTAATAAAGTTGTAGGATGAGGAGATTTGGAATTCCGATGTTGCTACCCCAGTATAGGCCAAAATAAATTTAATTAGGCTTACATTGATATGATTTGGAGATGATGTAAACTGTTATTCAACATTTGGAATCTATCCTGGCTTACTTCTGAACTGATATGGTCAAGGAAAGAAAGCCAAGTTAGTAGCACAATTTAAGATAAACCTTATTCAGAAGAAAATCTGTTGGAACTGATAGACTTATAGAGTTTTACAGGGTTCTGTACTTTCAGAGGTATCTACATATGTAAATTAGGTTTGGGCTTCAAAATTATTTATCCAGTTTATTCAGATTCACTGGGACAATGACAAAATGATAGAGATAACATGCTCATCCTACTTTTCTCATATTTTAATGTTGATCAAATAAAGAAATGGAATATGATTATTCAAAAATAAAAGCTAATAAGTTCTAAGGGTAGTGGTGCAGGATTACACTCTAGAACTATGTGACATCTATTTGAAGGAGGTTGGGTAGCATGGAGCTAATAAACTGTCACTGAATCTTCAGTGTTCTGCTCCAACCCAGATACATTCAGTTTACTATCTCAGTAAGAATTGAGCCTTGTCATTTCATCTCTTCACTTTTTCCATTCATCTTACAATAATAAGGCAAACCCCTTATTTTTTAAATTGGTGTAGTATGGGGAAGAATTTGATTAATCCTTTCTTCCAAAATGCAGTGCTAATATTATATTACTACTGAAAGTAACAAAATAGATGGATATACATAAAATAAAAAGAACAAAGGATGCTGCATGATCCAAAAGATATTCTATTTAGGATTCAATATTAGGAGAATTATTTCTTTTAAGCTGAAGGATATGGCAGTTGTATTGCCTCTGTTAGTGAATCCAAAACAGATTGTTAAGAGAATATTTATGATGGATTTGAAAGCCATATTGCAAATTGCAGATTTATCATGAATCCATTCCAGACTTTTATTGCTCAGTTTATGCTTTCCTTTCTTTTAAATGGCTGGCATGCTGTTTATATATACCAATTGCCTTATTGGCTTCACAATAGAAATTGGAGCTAAGTATATAATGTACATTAAAAATTAAGCAAGCCTTAGGCAAAGTAGCAGGGGAGAAGAGAAAAGCAATCAACTAAGTTCATATTCTTAGTGATGGTAAAACTATTTTTCCAAAATAAAAGGTTTACAATAAGTATTCTAAATCTGCAATTCTAACATTAGCCAAGCCCATTTGATAAGTCATTGGATATACAGCATAGGAAAATACTATGTTATATTCACAATATGGGTATATTATAAAGTAAAATGCAGAAATGTGAGACTTCAGAACAAAATATGACAAACAACTGGGGGAAATAGTTCCCCCCCCCCATTCTTTTCTGAAAGAGGGAAATAAATTGTGTCTGAAGCTTTAGTAAACTAACAGCTGTAGACAAAATGCTATTATAACCAAGATATTTGAATTCCTGGGAAGAAAAACTGCATAAATACAAGGCATAATTATTAGCAGTATCACAAGCATGCCAGTGGGTACGTAGAAAAATATTATCCTTTTAGGTAAATGGATTAGGCAAATCCTGCTCAGTGATCATGTGACATTTTCTCCATCTTTCCTACAAAGACCCAGATTTCTAAATGATTATTCAAAAGAGAAAGCCACAGCATATGTTCTCAAGATCCTAAGAAATGACATCTTTTTTCAGGAATGGAATTGAAACATTTAAAACTACCACTCCAATAATTTCCAGTGGAAAAGGGATGCAATTCCAACAGTTGCAATTGCTCTACTCTTTTTGCCAGAATCTGGGGATTGTAATTTAGTAACATGCAAGCAGGGCTTATTTGTGTTTGCACTCATTTGCTGTAACATTCCCGCACCTCCAACATTCAAGAGGGATCCCTACTGATGTGTTTTAGATCTCTTCTAGAGATCTTTGTCTACAGCAAGGCCATCTCTTGTGTATGGATTGTTGGTTCATTATTTCATTTTAATGGTAATTTAATATAGTTAATATAGTCATTGGTCCAGTCCACCAGATGAACAGCACTCCTGACTGTAATACTGTATATAGTGTTTTATTCATACTGTCTTTGAAAAATAGTGGCATGCATATATTGCCATTCATAATATTCATGCCATGGTAATGCATGATATAATTTAAAACAAAGCAATAATAAGCAGTAATACATGCTAAGCAAGTTAACATTAATATGGAAAAAAATAAAATAAAGCAGATTAATGAATAGCACTTAAATTCATAAAGTAAAAGAAATGCCAAGTTCTTGCCAAGTTAAAATATTTCCCCCCCGATATTGGCAAAACATTTCAAATATCTGAAAGAATAATGATATAGTATGTAAATAAGTAAAAGATAATGGAACATGAGCACTAGCAGGTTTGGGGAATCAGTTCCATAATCAAGACTATGAATCTTGGTTCACATGTCAATGTGAGAGACCCAGACTGAACTTCAACAAAAGTTATCTTGGTTACTTTGGGCAGATATTCTCTCTCAACCCAACCAACCTCAAAGGATTATTGTTGTTATTAAGAAAAACAGAAGTATGTAGGTCACTCTGAGTTCATAAAGGAAAGATGGAATTGAACTCTAATAAATGCATAACATGGAACCAATAGGACTTTCATTTCTGTTTCTCCTTACCCTATCCAGAATCTTTTGTTCTTCTGATGATCCTTGGCAAAATACATCCTACTTCTAAAATTGGGCCTCAAGAGCCATAGAGAAGATGAAAAACATGTTAAGCATCTCCTTAATGGTCAGCGTCTACTTCTTTATGGTAGCTCAATTCTCATTAATAAACCATTGATAACAGTAATACTTAAATTGTTGCATTTCATTATTTATTTGGTGAATCAGGATATTGGAATGAAATTCAGCTATGATCCAGTTTATTTTTATCCAGTTTATTCCTGATATGCCATGTAGGTGTTTGCACCACACGCTGATATTGCAGAAGAATATTTACTTGAATTTGAGTGAGCATGTAAATTAAGTCCTAGGAAATCTGTATGACTGGGAATTAGTAAAGCGATATTAACAACAACAATAACGCTCATCCATAAAACCACATACTGTTGGCTTAATCTCATTCTATGGAGACTTTTTTAATTAGAGCTCCTACATCATGCATTTTTTAAAGTCTGTTTCTCCTGGTGTGTTTTATTGCGCAGCTTTATAACTGCTGTGATTCTTGCTATTGGTTGTTAGGACAATTATTTAGTTTCCTTCCTTCGTCAGTAAGAATGTGAAAGTTGTTTGATGATCAGCAGCTCTGTCTGCTCAACAGGAAAGAACTTTCTTAGAGCTCTACAACTCCAATATTATTTAGGGGAAATTGAAAGCAAAATGTCAGAAAGTTTTGGATGTTCAAGGGCAGGGGGAGTTGTTTGAAAATAGTGTCACCACCACCATCACCCCAAAAACCCCCACCCCAACATTGTTTAAAGAACTTGTTTGTTTTGGTTATATGAACTTTCAAGCAGACCAAGCCCTTGCTTAGAAAGCCATTCTTTGTCTCCCTAAAAAAAAAGCATTTGTTATTGCTTTTCTTTCTGGTAGTATCAAGCAGCAAATTTTATATTGATACATCTTAATTGATTGATATGAATTAATATTCATCTCAGCAATACTGAATATGATCTAATTAGTATTCATGCTATTTGTAGGTTATCCATCCTTTCAGGTCAGTAAAATGAAGACCCATTTGTTGAGGACAATATGCTGACTCTTTAAACTGCTTAGAGAGGGCTGTAAAGCACTATGAAGCAGTATATAGATCTAAGTGCTATTGCTATTATCAGACAAATATAAGAAGGATTTTGCTCAATTAGCTCAAGGGTACACAATTTGTGTCCTACTGCATCTGGGTGTTTCTGGGAAACATATAAGCCTGGTAATAGCCCCCTTTCATTTTTTCTTCCTAACAATCAATATTTAAAGCATGTTGCCTATGATTTAGGAGACAGCAAACAGTCATAAAAACTAACATCCATTGATCTGATTCCCTATGATTTCCCTATGACCCTCTCTGATTTTAAAATTAATCCAATTGGCTCCTAGGCCCATAATTCCTGGCAGCACAGTTTGATTATGCACTCTGTAAGAAAGTATCTCCTTCTATGCATCCTGAGTAATCAAACCTTCCTCCTGGTGTGCTTTGCTGTGTTTCTTTGTAACTATGCTGGAATTATTGATATTGGTGATGATCAAACCAGAGGTGAAATGTAGCCGGTTCGCACCAGCTCGGGCGAACCGGTAGGGAAAATTTTGATTGGTTTGGAGAACCGGCAAATATCACCTCTGCCTGCCCCTGCCTCTGCCTGCCCACTCACCACTAACC
>JANHFL010006540.1:46481-58926 GCA_032468155.1 Oxyrhabdium leporinum | reverse complement strand
AGGAAGGAAGGAAGGAAGGAAGGAAGGAAGGAAGGAAGGAAGGAAGGAAGGAAGGAAGGAAGGAAGGAAGGAACGAAGGAAGGAACGAAGGAAGGAACGAAGGAAGGAAGGAAGTTAGTTCTAAAATTAGATGAGGGTCAAGGTTAGGGTAAATAATGAGATTGATCATTTTTTTCAAAAATAAGTCAGTAGAAAAGAAAAACAAAGTTTAACACGGATAAAATACATTTTATTCATAATAATTTTAATAACAATAGATAAAATGATAGAAAATGAAAAGGTAAAGTATGGCATTCAAACAGACAAGCACCTGCCACATAACCCCCCAGACTCAGCAAAAGAGCAGAAGAGAAGAGAAAGAACTGGAGATGCTAAAAAAATACAAAGACCTGTAAATAGTAGAACAACTGGGGCAAAAGAAAGCAAAGATAGTATCAATAGTAATAGGTGCCTTGGGTGGAATCCCAAAACAACTGGAGCACCACTTGGACATGCCAAATCCAGTGTAAAGATCTGGCTGACTGTGCAACCAACCACACTACAATACAGGCAGTCCTCAACTTATGACCACAATCGAGCCCAAAATTTATGATGTTGAGACATTTAAGTGAGTTTTGCTCCATTTTATGACCTTTCTAGCCATAGTTGTTAAGTGAATCATTGCAGTTGTTAAATTAGTAACACGGTTGTTAAGTGAATCTGGTTTCCCCAATTGACTTTGCTTGTCAGGAGGTTGCAAAAGCTGTTCACATGACCCCAGGACACTGCAACCATCGGGGAGGCTGCAACAGTTGTGTGAAAAACGGCACTTTTTTCAGTGCCATTGTAACTTTGATTGGTCACTAAACAAATTGATGTAAGTCGAGGACTAACTGTATAAGTAATATAGTATAGTTAGAATTATATATTATTTTTACTAATATATAAATCACATTATTAATACAATAGGTAATTGTATTATGGAAGACTATTCAATTATAGTCTTAAATATAAGGTAATGATTAATATAAATATATAATTTACATTATATTTAAGACTATAATTAAATTATACAGTTAATATTCATTATTTATAATTCTATAATAGATACCACTACATTAATTAATACATTGATTATGTTAATACATGTTATTTTTTAATGTATAATAGAGCCAGTTTGGTCTACTGGTTATTAATTCATAAATTATGTAAATAGGATGATAAAACAGGAACTCATCAGATTTGCAAATGACATCAATTTGGGGAGAATTGCTAACCCTAACCCTAACCTTAGCCCTAACACTTTGGAAGATAGACTCAAGCTTGAGAAAGATCTTGGCAAACTTGAGCATTGGACCCTATCCAACAAGATGCAGTTCAGTGGTGAGAAAAGTAGGAATCTGTATTTAGGCAGAAAAAAACCCTAATGTACAGGTATAGAACAGCTTGCCTTCACGAGTTGTGGGTGCTCCATTACTGGAGGTTTTCAAGAATAACCTGGACAACAATTTGTTTGGGGTGGTATGTCTCCTGCCTTGAGCAGGGGGTTGAACTAGAAGACCTTCTGAGGTCCCATCCAGCTCTATAATTCTATTAAGAGGCTGGTCTAGGAATCAGGAGACCTTGAATTCCATTCCTATTTTAGGCATAAAAAGTCAGTTGGGCCAGTCATTTTCTCTCTCAGCCCAGCCTACCTCATAGGGTTGTTGTTGTGGGAAAAATAGGAAGAAGACACAGTATAATTTTGGTTCTCCACCTTGAGTTGGTGGGATAAAAATCAAATAAAAGAGTGTAGAGAAAAGCAACAAAGATGATTAGGGGGCTGGAAGCTAAAACATATAAAGAATGGTTGCTGGATTTGGGTATGTCTAGTTTAATGAAAAGAAGGAATAGGGGTGACATGATAGCACTGTTCCGATATCTCGGGGGCTGCCACAAAGAAGAGGGGGCCAATCTATTCTCCAAAGCACCTGAAGGCAGGACAAGAAGCAACTGCTGGAAACTGATCAAGGAGAGAAGCAATCTAGAAATAAAGAGAAATTTCCTGACAGTTAGAACAATTAACCAGTGGAACAACTTGCTTCCAGAAGCTGTAAATGCTCGAACACTGGAAGTTTTTAAGGATAGATTGGACAACCCTTTGTCTGAAATGGTACTATAGTATTTCCTGCCTGAGTAGGGGGTTGGACTAGAAGACCTCCAAGGTACCTTCCAACTGTTATTCTGTTCTGTTCTGTTCTATATAAAAATGAAAAATTATATAAATGCAGTAATTTTAATGATTTAATTATTCTTATTTAAACTTCACTCCTTCTAAAGTAATCAACATCAGCAGGAACAACGCTGCACTCAGCCCAGCGTTTGCTCTTTCGGTTTAAAAAAAAAAGGCTACTGTATGCATTGGATCCTTTCTTAAAAGGGCATTTTCCCCCCGTTTTTTTTTCTACGGTGCTCTCCAAGCAACATTACAACACACACACACAACACACCACACCACCCCCAGTCACCACAGCTTCTGAACACCTTCAGCACCAACAACAAGCATGCAGAAAAAAAATCACTCCTAAGAATGGGAAGATGATCATTTTGCACCAAGGCTGCAAAGTAAACCTCGCCTTCCCCCCGCCTTTTTTTTTTTTTTTTTACTATCCCGGGGAAGGAGGCCGCAGCCGGGCCAGGACCACAAACCTGCACGCGGGTCAAGAACAGCGGCCCGCCGAGGCTCCTCCTTCCCTCCAGCCGACCAGTTTCCCGCCGGGAAGGCCTCTCCGGCCTAGAGGCCTCCCCTTGTTCCGCGTTGCGGGTCTCCAGCAACGCCGCCCCTGCACTCTCCCATCACCTGCCCCCGCCCCGGGGCTCCGCGGTGCCTGGGCCAAACCGGACGGGAGCCGCGCCATGGAGCGCTCCGAGGCCTCCTGTTTCTCGGCGGCCTTCAGCTGTACCTTCCTCGCCTCCTGCCTGCTTTTCTCGGCGTTCAACCGGCAGCAGCGGGAGGCCTACATGGACGAGGCCTTCCACGTCCCGCAGGCGCAAGCTTATTGCGCGGGTCGCTTCCAGCAGGTAGGGGGGCGAGCGAGCGGATCCCCGGACCCGGCACCGCTGCGAAGTACGGAGCTTTGCAGGCTCCTTGGGATTGCTTTCTTTCGTAATATCCCGCGAAATAGACCCACCGACCCTCCCTTTTTCCTATCCTTCCTTACACGAAGCACCCGCACAGGACCAGCAAGCCTCTTAGACCCTTCAGATTCTTTGGGATACAACTCCCATCCTCCTCCACCATTGCCTTTGCAGGAAGCGGCTAATGGAAGTTGACGTTCTTCAAATCTTTTTTTAAAATTTAAGGTTTTTGTTTTTGTTTTAATGTATATAAGTACCCTAATAATAAAATTGGCAATTTTGATCACCTTGCATTAATCATACTCGCATCTTTCTAGTAACTTTATACATAATACAGTTCTTCAAATCTGTAGGGCACGTTTGGTTGGAGCGAGGAGAGCACAATCCCCTCCCTTTTTTCTAATAGACCAGAGTTCCCCAAAGTGGTCAGTATCCATCCCCTATTGTTGTTATTACGTTTAGTACTGTTAGTTAAAGCACTATTTTATTAAATTATGTTAATAAAATAAACGTTTGGCGAATTTGGGGAAATACAAGGAGCTGAAACATGTTCTTGCTTCGTTTTGCCTGCATAGAAATTGGCCATTTGTAATATTTTTCATTTTCTTTTTTCTGATAGTGGGATCCAATGATCACCACATTGCCTGGTTTGTACTTGCTGTCAGTTGGGATCCTGAAGCCCACGGGCTGGCTCTTTGGCTGGTCTGAAAGGATCTTCTGCGCTACAGGAATCCTCCGATTCATTAACCTGCTTTTCAGCATTGGAAACTTCTATGTATTATATTTGCTCTTCTGCAGGATACACCATAAAAAGGTATATGCTGTATATTGCATTTAAAATACTTTCACTCTACACAATAGTTTTTAAAAAAATGTAAAACACGTTCACTCTACATAAAGCAACACTAATATTTGACAAAATTCTGAAATCTTCTTGGATGGAACCTTTCTGCACACATTCCAAATAACATGTTCTTAATGTTATGCCTGCAACTATCTGTTGTTCCCAGATTTATTTTACAGGTAGTCCTCAACTTTATGACCACAATTGAGTCCAAAATTTATTTTGTTAAGTGATAAATTTCTTAAGTGAACTTTGCCCCATTTTATGACTTTTCTTGCTGCATTTGTTAAGCGAATCACTATTGTTGTTAAATTAGTAACACAGTTGTTAAGTGAATCTGGCTTCCCTACTGTGTTTGCTTGTCAGAAAGTTGCAAAAGGTGATCACATGACCCTGGGATACTGTAAACGTCATAAATATGAACCAGCTGCCAAGCATCCAAATGTAAATTTGCATGACCATGGGGATGCTGCAACAGTCATCAGTGTGAAAAATGGTCATAAGTCACTTTTTTTCAGTGCCATTGTAACTTTGAACGGTCACTAAATGAACTGTTGTTAGTCGAGGATTACCAGTATTGTTATGAAATAAGCTATGCTTATTTTCCACTCCCAGGGTATCTCATCTTTGTGGTTTTAGTTGTCTTATCTCATTTAGAATCAAATATCAGTTTAATATTATTAATAATGGTTGATTAAACTTGTATCTGGTTAGAATTTACAATTGAGCCCAAGATTTCTGTTGTTAAACGAGACATGTATTAAGTGAATTTTGCCCTGTTTAACGACCTATCTTGCCTCCATTGTTAAGTGAATCACTGCAGTTGATAAGTTAATAATCCAGTTGTTAAGTGAATTTGGCTTCTCCATTGACTTTGCTTGTCAGAAGGTTGCAAAAGGGGATCACATGACCCTGGGACACAGCAACAGTTGTAAGTATGAACCAGTTGCCAGGCATCCAAATTTTGACCACATGATCATGGGGATGCTACAAAGATTGTAACTGAAAAATGATCATAAGTCCCTTTTTTCAGTGCCATTGTAACTTTGAACAGTCACTAAATGAACTGTTGAAAGTTGAAGACTACCTGTAACAGGTGTGTTAGTGAAATGTTTTATTTTAAATATGTGTTTGGTGCATGTATATGGTAATTATAAAATTTGCAAATGGCAGCCTTCTCTTAGGGAGGAAACTGTTTTTGTATGTAAAATGAGCAAAATCGGTTCTTCTAGAGTAATGCCTTCTGTGTCAATGTGTGAATCATAGAAGCAAATTTGACTATCAATAATGTTTTCGCTCATGGGCAAACATAATTAATGAAATGTGGCAATATGATTATTCAAAACTCCATTAATTGGACAACACAGGAGCTGAATTTCTAACAATGAACTTTCATGTGGCGTGCTATGGTTTAATGTTAATGTTTTAATCTTTATTTCTATTTCAAGTTGCTAGTGAATTTGCCCATGTTTTAAATTTTTGTTAGAAATAATATTCCTGATTCTTTTTCTTGTTTCTTCCTCCCATCTTTAGGCGGCCTCTGGATTCCAGAGAATCCTGTCAACCTTGACACTAGCAATATTTCCAACTCTTTATTTTTTTACATTCCTTTATTATACTGACACGGGGTCCACATTTTTTACCCTCTTTGCCTATTTAATGTGTCTCTATGGCAATCATAAAACCTCAGCGTGCCTTGGATTTTGTGGGGTTATGTTTCGCCAGACGAATATTGTATGGACTGTCTTCTGTGGTGGAAGTGTTGTTGCAGAAAAGCTAAGTGAAGGCTGGAAAGTGGAATTACTGAAAAGCAAAGAGAAGAAAAACTTACCGACACAAAGCTTCTTTTCAGAATCAATCAGGATTGTTAGATTTCTCCTTGGGTACTTTATGTCACTTAAAAACTTCAGCAATCTGATTCTCTTGATATGGCCGTACATTACTGTGATGGTGATATTTGCTACTTTCATTTTCCTCAATGGTGGCATCGTTCTTGGGGATAGGAGCAGCCATGAAGCCTGCCTGCACTTCCCTCAGTTATTTTATTTTTTTTCTTTTAGTCTTTTTTTTTCCTTCCCTCTTATAGTGACACCCACCAAATTTATCAATTTTCTCCATTCTGTGAGGATCTATTTTCTGCGATACAGTGTGCTCGCAATTGTTTCTTTATTCCTCGTCTGGAAATTTACTTACTCGCATAAGTATTTGCTTGCAGATAACAGACATTACACATTTTATGTGTGGAGAAAAATCTTTCAAAGACATGAGCTTGTCAAGTACATATTAGTTCCAGTTTATATATTTGCTGGCTGGAGTTTCACAGATGCACTCAAGTCAAAATCTGTTTTCTGGAACTTAGTATATTTTGTATGTCTGTTTGCAGTCACAGTTCCACAAAAGCTTCTAGAATTCCGTTATTTTATTTTGCCATATATTATATATAGGCTTAATATTCCCATGCCATCACTTTTGAAACTTTTCTTAGAGTTGATTATATATATTTTGGTGAATGCAATAACATTCTATTTCTTTTTGAACAAACCATTTCACTGGCCAAATAGTGAGGAAATCCAGAGGTTTATGTGGTAATATTTTGGTTCCTAAAACCTGTTCTAGACCTTTTTGTAACAAATGAGATGTTACAATTTTAAAACTTCATCAAGGAAAAGGAAGTATTCTGGATGTTTTTGTAATGGAAGAAATGTGAAATGTGTAGGGTTTTTGGACTGTTTTATAAGGGCATCATCAGTGATTACTTCTTAAAAGATCAGGAAAATTTTATCCACATTCCCAACATAATGTGAATGTATGGATATTTTGATCATACCAGTTATGCTACAGAAATCATAAACTTTGACTGTTTTCATTGTATTTCTGTACACATGTAACAAATGATTGAAAATAAGTTTGATTTGATACAAGTCAATTATGCTGTCTTTTTACCATGTTGGGTAATATTGTTTTGTGCTTGCGTACAGTGACATTTAATTTTTTTATAATGTTTGGGGTCCAGGGATACAGGTAAAAGTCACATAATTATTAGCAACTAATGTGCTTCAGATTAAGGCTGAAATCTTGGATAGTTTTCTGGCAGCAAGCTTTCAATCAGTGGAGCTATGTAGAAATGGATAGGATTACAGTAGAAGCAAGGAAGAAATTAATTATGAGCTAGAGAACCGTACTTAAATCACGTATCATGGGCAGATATTGTATAATATACTTGATTTGTTAAATCAGTGAAAGAATTAGATACCACAGGTTGCTATACTGAGGACACTGAATCAATTTGTAGCCTCAGCATAAATCATAAGTCTTTACAGGGCCTGTTATTATTAATCAAATATCAGTTCTCAGTGATATAAGATGACGGTTCTGCTGATTGATTTTGTTATCAACATAATGTCAAACTATGGCAGTTAAAATGTTTTTTTAAATAAAACCTGAGATTTAATTCTAGTGATAAATTTGCATGCTACATGCCAAAAAATAAAAACTAAATCAGTGTTCCTTATATTTAAGGGCCATAATACTTGGGGCGAAGCATGCTTAAGTTGTGAAAACAAATATTTAGAACTATACTCAATAAGAACACTTAGCAACGAATAAGGTAAAATAAATTATGGTTTTTATTACAAACCAAATATTAACACAATTGTGTTAATAAGCAATAAATGATAGAATTTGTTTTAGCTTTTTTTGTCTGTGTGAAATGTGTTCAAGAATGTTCTTCCAGTTGTAAAAGATTCTTCCCTCTTCATAAATATACACTGAATTTTCCACAGCTCATGGAACAGAAAAACAATACAGATTTTGAGGTGGAAAGCAAAGCAAATTACAGAAAATTTTGCAAATTAGAAAATGTATCCTTAGGGAACCTTCATATGATTCTTAATTGGAAGTGTAGAAATGGTTATCATGATTTAATTTCTCACATGACAAAAAGACTCCCACTGAAAATTGTTTGTACAGTATTTTAGCTTTTGCAGATTGTCTTTTGATTTTAAAGTGCGTGTCAGTAGATTTGTTACCCTGTGCATCTTTTAAAATTACGAATAGCACTTGGCTTTGGTAGACTTTCTGTGCGGAGAATAATCATAAATATCACACTTGCTCACAAAGTTCATAGAGAAATTTCAATTTCCTGTGAAACATGGAGAACAAAAAGTTGACAATTAACTCTTCATTTAATTTTATATTTTTGAAATTATTGTCCCTATTTTCCAATATCTCCTCCTTATGACTATCCTGGCTTGTTTCAGAATAATATTTAATTTATTCAAAAAAGTTAAAATACAAAACACCAAAATATTTACAAAAACAAAAAAAGAAAAACAACAAACAAAACATTAAGAAAGTGTCTTAAAGAAGGTTTAACACATATGCACATAACGTCCTCCCTAGTTGAATGCTGATTAATATAATAAAACCATGTTAATTTCCCACCCCTTACAAAACAGGCCAAAAGAATTTTAAACTACTAAATCTGTTTACAAATTGTTAGCCTGTCATCTATATACTATATCAATAACAAAATAGTTAAAAGCAAAAGCCATAGTAATAATATATAAAAATGATAGTTTATCAATAATAATGGAAAAAAAGACACAATTAAAATTCCAAAACCTTTTGTTAACAAACTTATAATCAATTCATAGAAAATTTACCATGGTTTCAATCCAAAATCATCCCCCAAAATTGAGCTTAATTGATTCCAGATCAAATATCCATGTTTGTTTCTTAATGCCATCTCTTATAAATTGCTGATTGATTAAATACAATAAACCTAATCTCCAAAGCCAATCTATCTTCCCAAAAAACCCCAGACGCGACCATTCCCCAATTAAATGTACTAAGTTTCCCCATTCTTTCATGATGGCACTGGAAAAAAAGTCACTTTGGACCATTTTTCACACATATGACCGTTGCAGGATTCCCATGGTCACATGGTCAAAGTTTAGATGCTTGGCAACTGACTCATTTATGGCGGTTGCAGTATCCCGGGGTCATGTGATCACCTTTTGCGACCTTCTGACAAAGAAAGTCTGGGGAAGCCAAATTCACTTAACAGTCATTTTACTAACTTAACAACTGCAGTGATCCACTTAACAGTTGTGGTCAGAAAAGTCGTAAAATGGGGCAAAATTTAGATAACAACTAGCTCACTTAGCAACAGAAACTTTGGGCTCAGTTGAGGTCATAAATCAAGGATTACACATAGATATAGTTCCATTGAGGACTACACAGTGGGGTCTGTGACAATTTGCTGCAGCCAACTCGCTGCAGGACAAGAGTTACACTAATACCAAAGAAATTGTGGAATAGAATCATTAAAGAAAGCATGCAAAAGGAGAGACAGAATGAAATGTGAATGACAAAAATTAAAATATTTTTTTATTTATTTTAAATAATTAAATTGAATTGTTGAATTGTCCCTGAGAGTTGTCCAGTAAAGCTGACCCTCTAGTTCAGGGCTGTCAAACTCCCGGCCCACGGGCCGGATGCGTCACACGCTGGCCACGCCCATGCCCAGTTTAGCGAAGGGGAATAAAGTCCCAATACATCACGTGATGCTGCCATGAGCTTGACACCCCTGCTCTAATTTCTTCATTTATCTTTTGTATGACAAAGTTGTCAGCAAGGCACATCACTCAGCAATTACTTTAGTTCATTCTTTCAATTACATTTCCTCATTCAGCAATCCATGTCAGTATGGCCCAGTCACTTTTTCTGAAAAATAGGTTGTTCGTTCCCCACCCATCCATACATGTTGCCTGGAGAGTCATGTTTCTCTTGGATGTCATTCATTCAGAATTTGCATATTATTTTCCAAAATTCATCTGTGTTTTCCTCACTGTTGCTATTTACAGAGTACCACACCACTTTTCCCGATGCATAGATTTCTCGATTCATTATGCACTCCTAACAACTTAGTTATCATACTTTCTGACACACGTAGGTTTTTCGTTCATTAATCCTGTGCCTTCTTTCCCTGCACATATTCATCAGCTCCATTTTTAATAATCTTTATTCACCTCAATTGTATCCTTTCCTGTTCTCTTAGTTTCACTGGCACACATATTTATTTCTTTTCTCTGTTTGCCATTTTATATTTCAAGTTGTGATTTTCCACACCACCAGGTGGATCTGCAGGCTAATTCCCCAGGAATAATTGCATTTTTACTGCTATTGCTATTTTTATTTCTAATGGAAATTATATTTAATTCAAAATCAATTATCGGCAAAAGGACTGGTATCGGAGCTGAACTTGTGATTTGGTAGGAATAACTGATTTTTTAAAATTTTGCTATTTCATTTCTTCTGAAAAGAAATCCCAATAAAGTAGAATATTTGTGGGTCAGAGTTGAAATGAGCGTTCACTGCTGATGTTATGTACTTTGGGGTAATGAAATGTCTGCAAGAAAACAACCAAGCTCAGAGAGCACCTAAAAAGAAATCCATCACTGGTTAGGTGAGAAATGAAATACTTGCTATTAGGGATGACTTTCCCTTTTGGAGAACTTGTTTAAAATCAGGCAAAGCATACAATGTAAAAGAAAAATATTCTATTAAAATCATTCCTTGGAGGAGTTAGAAAAAATAAACACAGATAAATTAGTTTCACATGGTGGTGCTGTTGAGCTGTGCTTACTGAACAACTTGCAGCATTTTTAACAGCTTTTGACTGAAATGTTTTTAGAATAGTAGCCTACAAAATATAAAGCAAAATATTTTAATAGAAAATTGGAGGGGTGGGGCGGGGTTGGTCCATGAAAACTGGAATTTTATATTTAGTGGAGCCATCCTCTTACTCCAGTAAAATGCATCTTGTTCTAACTGAGAAGCAGACCAATGCTGAAATAGATGGGCCTTTCTAAAATATTTATTCTCTGAAACTGGAATTAGTTGTGCTTTTTAAAATGGATCATCCAAAGGTTCTTCACCATCAGTTCCTTTGCCATGCTAAATATCACCTGTATTCAGATGGGGCGCTTGGAGTCAAGAAAGTCTGGTCTCTAAAATAGATATTTCTCTTTGGCATCCAGGAGTGTGTCTTCTGGGTATGGCCAACAGGGCCAAGATGACAATTGCAAAAGTGGAGCTTTCATCACATTGTTGGTGCTGTCATCTTGACTTGACTTTCTTTTATACACTCTTTGGAACATCTTGAATGTCCAAACTTGAACTGACGTCAGTACAACCAAAGATAGCCACAAAAAACAAAGGCCAAGAAGATGGACGGACTCATACACGTACTTGTGATATATTCTTTTAATATCTTGGAAGAATATGTTTCTGTTTCTTTGCCATGATCATTACGAAGTTGGGATATTCTTTCTCTAATTCCCTGGTTTTCCCCCAGATTAAAAAGGAGTGAATTTGTAATAATTGTACTTACACACTATAATGTCTCTCTTGAATTGTCAAATGCACAATATTGTATGCCACCCAGGATCATATTTGAGATGGCAGTTATACAAATGCAATGAATGAATGAATGAATTTGTATTGTCATCTTATATATATGCTTTCTCCTTCCAAGTGTGTAGATTGTAGAACATCAACAGCTTGCCTTGTAGAGCTGACATCTGCAGATATCTGCAGAAATGATCTGAACACAGCTATGGTAGCCATTTGGATTTTCTACATTAAAAAAAAAAATCTTTTGAAAGGAAAGCATTTAAGCAAAGCGGTACATTATAGCTAAACAATGAAATTGATTCATTATAGTACTTCGACTTCTTGCATTTTATTCCTCATGGCAGAGATTTTATATTTATTGGGACTTTTCAGTGCAGGTAATAGAAATGTGTAATAAAACTGTGTTTTGTTTTTTTACTAAAATGAGGCTAAAGTGCCCAATTCAATTACTGCATAGAATAATCCATTTGCTGATGCTATAGAATTGTAAATAATTACAAGATTGGTGATGCCTGTCGGAAAAAGAAGTGAGCAGGTTAATTCATTGTCCCTGTTACAGAAATAACACTGAAGAGAAGTGTAAATTTATCATTGTATTTATTCTGTGTTCACTTGCCAAATTATTCCTCCTGTTATTTAAAAGAAAAGAAAATGTCTGCCTGTTTATTTTCTAATTTTTTGTAGCATGTGTTACTATTCTGATATGCGCATTCATTTCCCTTTAAAATACTGGTGCATCCAGAATTTTGTCTTGTTTAAGTAAAATATTCTTTTTGCTTTGATGTGAACATTTTTGTTTGCATTTTTGCTGCAGATTTGCCAAATGAATTTTTTTTTCACTTTACGTATCACATATGGGATCAGGATTAATAATAGAATATTATTAACAGCATTTCAAACTCGATTAACACCTCAACAGATTTCTTTTTATTGATTAGGTGTCTTAATATTTCTATAAAATCACAATTCTCATGACTGGATTGTTTCGATATTAAATATAGTTGGTAACATTTATTTTATTTATTTTATTTTTACATTTATATACCGCCCCATTCCGAAGACTCGGGGCGGTTTACAACTTATAAG
>JANHFL010006540.1:20291-46381 GCA_032468155.1 Oxyrhabdium leporinum | reverse complement strand
AAACTAATCAAGGAGAGAAGCAACTTAGAACTAAGGAGGAATTTCCTGACAGTTAGAACAATTAATCAGTGGAACAATTTGCCTCCAGAAGTTGTAAATGCTCCAACACTGGAAGCTTTTAGAAGAGATAACCATTTGTCTGAAATGGTATTTTCAGATTGAAAGGGTTTCCTGCCTAAGCACAAGGTTGGACTAGAATACCTCCAAGATCCCTTCCAACTCTGTTATTCTATTCTATTCTAATTTAAAAAAAGGTTTACGATATGCAAAACTCTAGCTTTAATCTTTACGGAGAAGAGTTCCTATGTTTTTCTACTATAGCACAAATGATATTTATGAATGCTGCTCCCAAACCAATAATTGATAGTTTATAACAGTTGTATTCAGCCCATTTTGTATTGTCACATACATCATTCTTTTGTAGCAGATTTTTCAGGAAGGAAATGTTTCTGCCTACATTTTGAATAAATGTTTAAAATGATTGTGCAATGCAACCAATTCTAATTAAGATGTGGGAAAGCTTTCTGAGCCAGAGGACCAATATTTGAAAAGTGGGAACAGTGTTACCATTGGTAGGCCTGGCAGCTGAGGACAGGGGGTAATTAACTGTCTGCCAGCTTCACAGTTCTTTTTGCAAAGGTCAATTGAGACTGGAGACAAAAGGCAAGTAACATTCTGACTCTGAATTCCTGCCTCACACCACTTCAAAAGAAGAATAATAGACACACAATGAGAAAAGGCTGGGTTTGCCTTTAAGTATTAGTCAGTTCAGGTTTTTATACTTGAATAGATTTCTCCCAACCAATCAAAGCAAGACATATACCATAGCTATTAAGAAAAAATGAACAGGCCTGTTAAGGTCTCACGTTGTTTCAGCTAAAGCTTTTTCAAAGTGTGCATGATCAATCAAGCTGGCTGCAAAGGCAATTGTATGCTCAAAGTATTAATATTTCTGTATATTTCTGACTTTATGAATATAATATCTATCTATATGCATTTCAGTAGCTATTGTAAGCATGCAGAGAGGTCTTTGCCTAGTTTCATACATTTATGTGTGTGTGTGTGTGTTTGTGTGTGTGTGTGATTTTAACACTCTCATAATTGTTACAAGAAACACCCACAAACCCAAAATGTAAAATGATGACTAAATTTTAACAATGTATGGAAACTTATGATCGTTATGTTCTAATATGATTTTTTTATTCCTGGAAATTTTATCCATTACTCAAATGTCTGTATAAAGCTCTTTTGGCTTTCTATTCATAAGAAAGCATTTCTAAATGATCAGATTTAAGAAAAAGATATAACCGATTGTTGGATCATGTAGATATGATATTTAGGAAGATTTTCAGAGCTAACCCTTCAGGTTACAGCAGGGGTGTCAAACTCTGGGCGTCATGGCAGCATCACATGACATATCAGCACTTTTTTAACCCTTTGCTAAACCAAACGGGGGCAGGACCAGCACATGATGCATCCAGGGCGTGAGCCACAAGTTTGACACCCCTGGGTTACAGGTAGTTCTCGACTTACAACCTTAACTGAGCCCAGAATTTCTGCTTCTAAGCAAGACATTTGTTAAGTGAATCTTGTCCCATTTTATGACCTTTCTTGCTACAGTTGTTAAATGAATCACTACAGTTGTTAAGTTAGTAAGTGAATCTGGCTTCCCTATTGATTTTGCTTCTCAGAAGGTCACAAAAGATAATCACATGACCCTGGGACAGTGCAACTATCATAATTATGAGGCAGTTCAGAAGCGTCTGAATTTTAATCATGTGACCATGGGGATGCTGCAACAGTGATAAGTGTGAAAAACAGTCATAAGTCACTTTTTTCAGTGATGTTGTAACTCTGAACAGTCACTAAACAGTCACTTGTAAGTAAAGGACACATATATGTGGGTCTTTACATTCAGGCGACATTCCCTGTTCATAAAGACATTGATTTTTCCCCAGTCCATATTCCTCCATTTGGTTAAACAATAGAAAGCCAAATCCAGTCTAAAGAAATGAGTGATTGTTCAATGAATCTTAATTATTACATTCTAACTCAATAATTATTACACTCAATGACTTTGGGTGGCTCATAACAATAAAAGAAATAAAATTAATAAAATATAAATATAAAATATGGGAAATATGATGAAGAGCCAGGTCTTCATGACTCTTCTAAAACATAGTTCAGGGAGGGACATTCAGATGTCAGGGTAAGACCTTGCTCCAGAGATCAAGCACTGCTACAAAAAAAGGTGCAGTTCTGGGGTCTTGATGGATGACCATGCCAATACTGTAGAATTGAATCATCCAGGCAGTTGTAATGGGACACAGGCAGACCCTCAAGTAATTACCCCTATGCTAGGGATGTCAAACTCAAGGCCCACAGGATGCTTGCGGTGTTTCTGCGAGTGAAAAGAGAGCTCGGGAGGCCCACGTGCGGCCCTCATGAGCTCTGTTTTCACTGGCAGAGGATTGTAGGAGGCCATTGCAGTCAAAAGTGGAGCTTGGGAGGGCCTGCGCACGGCCCTTGTGAGCTCTGTGTTTCCTGGCAGAGGGTTGCAGGAGGCCATTGTAGCTGAAAATAGAGCTTGGAAGCCTGTTTTTTCTGGCAGAGTACTCAGGCCACCACAGGCGCCCCGACACGAGTGACATCAATCTGGCCACACCCACTCTGGCCACACCCAACCTGGCCCCCTGAGGTCAAACACAACCCTGATTTAGGCCCTCAATGAAATCGAGTTTGACACCCATCCCCTACGCCATGTAGAGCTTTATAGGCAACAACCAGCATATTGAATCACATTTGGAAGTAAACAGGCAAATAATTCAGTTTGCAAAGCTTGCTTCTATGGGCCAAAGTAGGAATGCCTAGTCACATGAATGTTTATGCTATTAGGATGAACAAGGTCAAACGTTCAACTTATTTTTTATTTGTGTCTGTGTATGAAGGGGAGACTTAGTGAAAAAAAAATACATTTTAGATGCTTTGTGGGTTACTGCCTCATCTTCCCAATACTTTAAATTTCTGTACTGTTAGATGCTTAGATAAAATGGATGCTGATGGCTGCCTGACAACCTCAGGTTGCCTACTTCCACACAAAGACCCTTTTCTATCAGATGCACATTATTTTGCACATTTATGGCCGATTAATATTTTACTTATTAAAGGTCTTCTTCTTTCACACTGTCACTTCAATCACCAGAGAGCTGCAACTTAAAATGTTCTGTCTGATGTCAAAAAAATCCATCTTTTCAATAGTGTTCTGTCACTACTGCTGTCAAATACTTCAGTGGAATAGACTTGCCTCAGACATTTCTTTGGAACTACTTCCTGAATATCTGAAAGTTAACTAAATGAGGCAAAGTGGTAAGGAAAAATAAAGAAAAGCAGAGACATTATTATCATGAATGTAGGAAAGTTTGCATTTGAAATTCTTGGTTTACCGTTTTATTTAAGTATATTTTCAGTCCTCATTGCAGATGTAATTTGTAACACACCAATTTATATATCACTGTCAAAGAGGGCCTAGAGTGCTTCATTCAATGAGTGAATGTTCAAACAGGGCTACATATAACAAGGTAGGGTCCATTCCTGTCAACATCTAAAATTGAACATAATGGATTTTTCCTAGAACATCAGAAAAAAACCAGGGGGGAAAAATACTATTTTTGTTACCAGATCAGTGGGATTACTTTCAGAGAAAAGACCCTTTGGTTGTCCTAGAACAATTCTAAAGCAAATAGCCTAGCAATGTGTATGCAAATCACCTACCTACTTTACATAATGTGGGGAATGATTTACCAATAAAGTCAGAAGAAAATATTTTAAAATGTTTTTACGGAATGTTTCAAGGAGACCATTATTTTCCATCCTTGGGTATTGTTTCAACACAGTGCTATGTCATGACAGAATTCTGCTTTGTAACCCAGAATCATTGCAGATTTTACTTAAAATTTTACAATAACCATGAGGTTTTTTTCCAGTAGTTCATTCTAGAACCATGCATTATGATCATTTCCATATTGTTGAATAAATTGATGATCTGGATGTCTGATGATTATTGCTGGTCCATGTGTAATTATAGAAAATAGAAACATGTCACTTTAATCCTCGGTGCAGGCAATTGTGATTTCTTTCATTTGAAGAAGCATCCAGCCATTTACAATCTAAAATCAAAATGATGCAGTCTAAGAAATTTAGGATCTTCTCTTATAGGAAACTTAAGCCATCAACTGCTTGAATGTGAATTCAGTAGGAAATCAAGAATGATCAGGTCTTGGACAGCAACCATGGTAGATTTGCAATCTTGAACAAGGCAATGATTCTTTTTGCTATTACACCAAGTGACATAATTATAAAAATACAAATAAAGAACAGTCATGTATACATATTCTCAATTTTCTTGATTTTTAATCAGTGATAAATTTACTTCTATAATCCTTATCCCCATTCCCAGGAAGGTCAGGGGGCAGAATCAGAAAAAGAGTCATTTGCTTTTAGAGAATAATTGGTTTTATCCAACAACTAGAAAAAGAAAAATATTATAACCAAGTAGGAGTGAGGTGAGTAATATATCTCTGCAATGCACAATATCTTTTCAGTATATTATTTTCCTTAAAGAGGTTCACTATGAATCCTCTTCATAACTCATCAGTTCTTGAAGCATATTTAGTACTATACTTACAATGTTGGGGAATCTAAGCCATTACATTACCATTAAATCATCCCTGGGTTGTGAGATGATCAGTTCCTCAGTGTAATTTTTTTATAGTTTATATATAATATTAGATTTAACATCAGCAGGGTTTTTATCACTTTATTTAATAAAGCAAAAAAAGAGAAGAGTTTTTTTTTGGCCTCTTTCTTCTGTCTCTTATTCTGTAAAACTTTCAAACACCAAATTTCAGACAGTGATACTGAAACAAGATTTTCTAAGACTACTTTGAACTTTGTGACTTCAGAGGAAATAAATGTATGTTTCTATTTTTTTCTTCGGACTTTATTACTTAATCATAAAACAGTTATAACTTTTCAAGCAGACTAAAACATGAGGTTTCAAGAGGGATCAGTCTATACTAAATATATGCAGGGTATAAAACCTGATAATTCCTTGCTTATTCTACTCTAGGATACTTGATATAAATTGGATTTTCCTGTGTAGTTAAGCTACCCTCTTCACTTTCATCTTGAGGATAGTTCCCATAAAAGTGAATTAGTTCTTATTGGATTAAGAGTAAGAGTAGGCATGTTTGTATTTCTCCTTTTATTAAATATGAACACTGATTCTTTTTTAAAGTCTTGGGCTGTATGTACACTAAATTAATTTAATTAACACTGTGTAGAAACCTTTAGTGTTTCTTCCTGGCAGAAACAACTTCCATTTTTTCTACTGCATCTTCTTTTGGTAGTGTGTTTGTGTTTACCATCCCCCCCCCGCCTCCCCAAAAATACATTGCAAAATGCAAAGGTGTTTTTTTCTACTTCTTTTTCTTCTCTTCTTCCTCCTCCATTATAAATCATTTTGCAAGCTATCTTCCTGTACTTCATATGTTAAAGCTCAAAGTAGAAGAATATTGTAGAGAATTTTTCTCTGAGATTTAATTGAAGTATAAAAAAGCAACAGGACTTTAAAGCACTAGAGAGATGAATTTCATTGACAGACAAGACACAAGTGCAAACCACTGACCACTTTATAATTGAGCTAATAGCAAGGCTACCACTCTGTAACCATAATATCGTATTGAAATTGATTGCTGCTGACTATGTTAATATATCCATGTAGCTTTTTTTTTGAAAAAAAAAGCATTTGGAAGTTGATTTTTTTCCCAAGATTCTAGTTTAGCCTACAGCCCTACTAGTTGCCCACTCAAGTAAATAAGTTTGATCTTTTACTAAAATCAAATTTTATTTTAGATCAGTCAATGTCAAGAGAGTCATAAAGGCTGGCATAGCATAATTAACTACTAAGCTTGCATTGTACTGTAATTGTTTCATATAAATCTTCAATGGCATTTTAAGAAGGATTCAAAGAGAGAGATAATGTGAATAATCAGGGAAACAAAGCTTTGGTTATATGAATAGAGTTTAAACCATCTGAGTATGGTTAGTTCTGGAAAAAAAATTATGAGGAAATACAATAGCATTCTGTAAGATTCTCACATAGAAGAAGGTCAAGACCTGTGCCAGATGCCCATCAGTTTAGGATGCTTAATTTGCTTTAATGCATTAGGCTGTGGTTTGGGACTTGATAACCAAAACGATCCATTTCACAATTCTATGATTTGTACTTGTATTATGGCAATTATTTTACAGAGAATAAGCATACTTTTTATGTCAATTGGCATCATACCATTCCTAAAAGCACCATTTTATCCCAGAAACCCAACAGAGTAGATGGCTGGAAGCTACTAAGAATAAGACCTGAATGCTGTAATGATGTCTACAAAGACCAAAAAGAATATAATATCTCAATAATCCCCATAAGAGCCTGATTTCCTTTGTCTGATTAAGAAGCTTTGCTCTGGCATGTTTACTAACTGCATACTGTAATAAGCTTCAGAAAGGAAATCCTTTCCACCCATTTTGGATGATTCCAAAACCATGGATACATTTAAATAAGCAAATTATTACCTCTTTTATGTGGCAAAGGAAACCAAACTTGCTTGCCAAAGGGAGCTACCTGGACATTGTTCTCAACTCTGGAATCCATGTCTTGAGTTTCAGCATCCCAGCATTTCAATTTTTGAGTTAAACATGTCTACAAATTCAACACTACTGGTCATTTATATCACCATTTATGTGACAAGTATCATCTTGAACAAGCAAATGCTGTGATAGCTATTCATTCTTTGTGATAGGGTAATTTAATAACTTGTTCCATTCACCTCAGAATTTCCCTATCCTGATAATCCAAGTCAATTTTTAATCCTATATGACAATCAAAATCATTATCTGATTCTCACATAATAATGTCTTTAGCAAGTAATCCAGAGTAAAGCTTAATGTGAAAGGAATTTTACTTTTAAGACCCACATCCTATCTGCCTAGGTTTTAAGACATGGCATAGCAAGGACATGTCAACCCAGCCACCTTCTGAGTTTAAAGGAGGAGTAGAACCTAGGCTCATCACCCCAAGTCTAGTTATTTTAATCATTGCAGGATATTGGGTCTCAGTGTGCAAATAACAGACTATAACCTAACAATTGTGTAATGCTGTGGCATAAAGAAAGCTCCTTGACACAAACATGACATCTAAGCTTCAGACGTTGAAAGGCTTTCACTTGAAGCTTGTTAAGATTTCAGTTAGATTCATCCCTTCATCTATTATGCATCTACTGCCAGGGTATCTGCAGGAAAGTGTATAGAATGGTATGAATTTGGACAGGGAACATGATGTTATAGTACAACTGCCTCTGTGACTCAGATCCTTCAAACCTGCCATGCCTCAGTTCCTTTGGCACTAGATCACACCAAATCGGCTACAATTCCTACCTCATAGGGGTTCATGGGAGTTAATTACTGGAATGTTTATACAGCACTTTGAAAATGTAAAGGTCTAGATTAATGCCAAGTTTTATTATTATGAAACCCATTAAAACAAAATTCATTGATCAATGAGCCCAAATCAAAGAACATGTAACTGCAAAGGATCTAATTAAAATTAGAAAAATAGAATTATTGAGAGCTACTGAAATTCTGCACCACCTCTCATTTCAAATTAGCAGAGATCTATTACCCAGTGTCTTGCCCTGTATTTCTCATGTCACAGGCCAAGCAGCTGGAGGTTTGCAGAAGCCAATATTTCCCTTTATTTGTTTAAGAGCTCATTAAGCTGACTGAAAGAAAGATCTGCAAAATCAAATGGCTTTGACATAGAGTGCTATGCAGTTGCAGTCCATTGTAGAATAGACAAGAAGGATAAATATGTCTAGGTGAAAAAATTCATTGTAAAATAGACAAGTGAGAAGGAAAAAGATATCTAGGTGCAAAAATCCCACCAATCAAACACCAATGGTGTTTGAAGCAAAGCTGGTGGGTGCAAGGAACTGCAGAAAGATTAGCCTCATCAATGCCACTTCCTCCCTCTTTCATTGATGGAAGCTGTCGATTTACCAATACAGACACTAACTGGATACTATCACTGTCTCTCTTTTTTTCATATATTAGTCTCAATTGCTTTATATGTATCACAACGTGAATTTAAACCAAAGAGTAATAGTTATTACTTTGATTTATGCTCTATTTCTCTGCCAATAAAGCAGAACATTATGTTTTCTTCCTTTTCTACAGCTGCATTTACAAATAAAAAATATTGGGTATAGTATTTCAGCAATAAATCCACAATCTTTTTTATGCTAAACATCCTGAAGGTTGCTTTTATTTAACTGTGTGTTTAGTTTAAGATGAACTGTTTCACTTATAGCTTATATACACATACATTTATCATTTGTTTGCCTTACCATTTTAAGCTGTTCAAATGTATTTTGTATCTTTATTCTTATCTAAAGAATCTAAATGAGTCTAAATGAAGCCAAGGCTTTTGTATTGCTTACTACTACTACCTGCAATATGAATGGGTCACATTCATTCTGGGTATCTTTATTACTTCTGTGCAGCCAATTTACTGAGCCTCTTCACTTTTCAGACAGGCATCTCTCTACATCTGCCCTTTGGAACCATAATGCAGCTGCTCCTTTCTGTTGATGTAGTGGCTGCTTTGCAGCCCCTCCCTAAATATTCCATGGATGCACAGAGCAAAGTTCCTGCTAGGAAAATAAATGCATATTTCCTTGTAAGTATTTCTTTTATTTTTCCCATAAATACCACAACTAACATTTATTTCAGTAGCAATCTGAGTGTATGTTTGTTTTTCTGCTTGCCTTAAAAAATGTATTCTAACAAACTTTTGGAGGCCAGATTATTTTTAAGTGTAAAATTGGTTCCTGAAACTAAGAGTAATAGCCCTAGCTCAGAAGACCATTCAGTTCGTCGATTTGCAATAGAACTAATTTCACTAATTCTTTTCATCCAAAGGATGCTACTTTATCACATGATTCCACATTTAGAAAAATAATTCCTTTTATCTACAATGAACATATATAATATTTATTTTCCTTATACTCCCCACAACATCAAAGGAGATGGGGAGATAGAGAAATTTGTGTTTAGCATGTTAAAATTTATTTGCTATTTAGAATTTAAAGATGTAAAGACATCCATTTGAATCTTATTGATGCTCTTCTGTCCTATTTGTGTAAGTTTCCCACATTTGCCAAATAATTTTGATTTAGGGTAAATGGTATTAAGTGGTAAAATTATCTTGAATTCAAGTTTACTGCAGTTACTCAGAGGTAATTGAATCTTGTGGTGCTATTCTGCCTGTTTTTGATCTGCAGGGAATCACCATAAGAAACAATTTCTTACCTTTTATTTAATTATTATATTTATATGCTACTTCTCATTCTGAAGCCCAAAACAGTTTATGAAGTCTCCCTTCATTTTATCATCACAATAACAAATTTGTGCAGTAATCTAAGATAGGAGAATGGCCCAAGGTCACTAAGTGTTTTTCTATTTGAACTGAAGTCTCACTAGTACAACAGCATAATTACTACAGAACATTGCTTTTTAAGTGGAAATAAGATATATTTGATTTCATCTGGAAGAGGCTTATAATAAAATATGTAACTTTCTACAAAATGAGGGTGAATATCTAATCTCTCTCCTTACTAATTGGTTTGGCTCATTAAATTTGGTTGTGGAAGTTAAAACAGAAGATTTTGAAAAAGTGTCATTAAATACTTGGCTAATGAGAAAGAAAGATAATTTTCATAATTATATTGTTGCCAGATTGCATAATTTACAATGAAGATGAAAGTATTAAGAATTTTTTATCAAACTAAACAAAGAAAAGAAAGCTTTCTTTCTGTTTTTAATTCTTTGTCCCTTTTTACTTTTGTGTATATTTTGTTTTATTATAAAACAACATTTTAATAAAAAAAGCTCTACATCCAAAGCATCTGAAATATCTTGCTAAATTTGTATTTCAAATTCTTGATACATCAACACAATTCAGTGTAAGAAAGTCTTCAAATTGTGCATAGTATTCTGGGGAAAAAAAGAATGTATTATAGCTGGATTTCCATTTAAACTCATAATAAATCACAGTGTTTGAAGCCCTCAGGAAATTATGTACACCAAATAACAACTTTAGATGTATTCAGGCAATTATAATTAAACCATGCAGCTGATTTATATGAATCCTCAGATAAGATAAGATGGAAATTCTTACTGAAAAAGGATTAGGGAAAGGCAAGCAAGGGACAGAAACCCAAAAACAATGTTCTAGTATGGAATTTCAAGGTTCAGAATGAGGGATTGAAAAGGTTCCTAGAGTTGCTTCCAGATTGAAAAAACCTTAGAGTAAACACATCAAAACCCCTGAAGGTGATTTCTCAACCATTATCTACCTATTGCAGTATTTCCCAACCTCAGCAATTTGAAGATATGTGGTCTTTAACTCCCAGCTGGAGAATTTTGAAGTCCACACAGCTTCAAGTTGCTGAGATTGAGAAACACTGATTTATTACCACAGCTTTTAGATGCCAAGGTACATTAGTGTTATTATGTGATGCAAGGCAAAAAAATAAAAGCACACAATTCTGAAGAGAAAGATAACACTCTTTATTGGAGTTTCAACATAAAAATAGAAAACAGAAAAATAAGATCCTTCATAAGAATTTGGATTCTAGATGAAGAAATTCGACTTCTCTGGTTTGCTGTTAGAGTCTTGGGATCCTACAAGCAAAACCAACAAAGATGATTATATAAATAGACCCATGTGAAACAATTTCATTTTGGGCCAATGTGCTCACAGTAAAATAAAATGACAATAAAAGTTATCTATCTTATGTTATTGTTAAGAAAACCTCTGCTTTGTAAAGGTTGCAGCAATGTTGGAAGTAGTATTTCTCTCTTAATTATTACTAATTATTAAATTAACAGAGCAATGTTTACAATGTTTAATTGATGTGGAGTAACTGTAGTTTTGCCTCTTTCTTATTAGGTAGCCTTAGATCAGTTTTCTCAATCTTGAAGGCTTTAAGACATACTAGATGGGAATTCTGGGAGTGAAAGAATGCACATTTTGAAGCCACCAAGGTTGAGAAACACTGCCTTGGATAATTGGTCAGGACTGGATCTCTGCTTCCTCGAGTCAATTTAATTCTGACTTTGTAAAAGTGAGCAATATTTTTCCTTTTTAGCAAGGATAATGAAAATTAGGACATATGACCTGGTGTCTGTCACATCCACAGAAGCAAAATGACATTCTCTAAACATGAATTTGCTTTTTATTTCAGCCATAACTGTTATTTATTCTGACAATGATCTTTTTAAATAGATAAGCTATTAGAAGATTATCTAATTATTGATTTTATTAAGGATATTCAGTAATACCTAGATATGTTCCTTAAAGAATGAACAAACACAAATACAAACACAAACAAGCAAACAAGCACATGGATATACATGAACAAGGTACCTAACAACTCTGGCTTGTCAAAGTCTTTATTTCATTTTTTAAGCCAGGGATGCAGAATCTGAAATTTCTGATGCCATAGGCTCTTCACAGTGTACGGTCTCTCTTTTATTTATTTTATTTTAACTTATTTTTATCCAAGCTTTATTTTTTTATTAATAATTCAAAATGGCAAACATACCAAGTACACCTTTCTCCTATTTTCCTACCCAACCATCTCTGTGTGATTCCCTTTTTGCCTGCATGTTTACCTTTTCATTCTATTAAAAAGTTCTAGTTATGGTAGTTTTAGGTGGCATAAAAATACTTTTTTGAAAACCATATCAATTGAAGAGAATAAGCTATCTCTTAAAGTAATTGAAATTGAACCAAGCATTTGCAATGAGTAATTTGAAATTTCTATTATTAAACTTAATGGCTTGGGTAATCCAGTTAAGCAATCAAAAGTCTTCACTTACTGCAAATGAAGCTTACATTATCTGTCTCCAGGAAACACATCATTCCTGAAAAATAAAAATTTATTGAAGGATTTCTGAATTGGAGATCAACTTTTAGCACTAAGTGATTCTAACATTAAAGGTATCTGTAATATCTGAAAAATTCCAGATTTAATTAATTACAAATGACAGTATATATTTACTAAAGGATTTTCAGACGGTATATTCTAATGAGTGAACATTTCTTTTTTATTTTTGGAGTATATCTTATAGAACTTGGAAAATGTAAAAAAGATGAAGTTATATTAGATGGATATTGGAATTGAGTTCTTAATACAATTGTATTAAGAATGTATTTGTATGGAATTGTATTTTTTTCAAATATAGTTTGGAGTTTGTTGGAGTTTGTTGGTATGAATTATATTTTTAAAATATATTCACACGCAGTGGCCCTGAACTCCCAGGATTGGTGTGTGGTGCTTGGAATAATGTGTGCATGGATATGTGTGGACAGTGTAGAACAAGGGGCAAAATTTGGCTACACCTACGTAGAGCTGCTAAACATCGGGCTCGCAAGTCAATACCAGAAATTTTCAGCAGTCCTACAACATAACAAACTGCATGGCAAGGCCTCAAGGACCCCATGGATTGTCATCGGGTTGGGGAGGCAACTACGAAAGCGAAAGGAGTAGAAACAAAAGTGCAGCTGTAGAGCCAGTCTGTTGGGTCAGCTCGCAAAGCAGCCCCACAGACTAGCTCTGCCAAGCGTCTTTTTGAGCAACACCAGATCTTTCGTCCACAAAATTGACGAATTAGAACTGCAGATGGTAGCAAGTAATCTTCTTTGTGAAAGCTGCGTGATGATTGTCATGGAGTCCTGGCTACATCTATCTGTATCCAATGTGGCAGTGGAGTTGACAAGCTGTGTCATTTATCACTCCAATAGAAATGGCGACTCTGGTAAGAGCAAGGAAGAAGGACTCTGTTTGTATATACATAGTGACTGGTGTGTTAACAGCAGAGTATCTTTACGTATTGCTCCTAAGATGTGGAACTGATGACTGTCACATGTAGGCCATTTTATCTGCCTAGAGAAATCACTGTGATAATTATTATAGCTGTTTATATTCCACCTGATGCCAATGTCAGCGCGGCGCTTTCTAAGCTATATAACATCATCTCCAGGCAGCAGCAAACATATACAGAGGGCACTCTTGTCATGGCTGGGGACTTCAACCAGGCTTGTCTAAAGACTGTTCTCCCTACGTTTGTGCAGTATGTGCAGTTCCCTGAAACCTGAAACAGGCCTACAGAGCAATCCCCCTTCCCCACCTGGGTACATCCGACCATCTCTCACTGCTGTCATGCCCAAAGTATGTCCCTCGCAGAAAAAGAAGTCAGCCAATCATGAAAATGGTTGAAACCTAGCCAGAGGATGCTCTCAGTCAGCTGCAGGACTGTTTTGAAACCACTGAGTGGAGTGTATTTGAACATCAAGACCTGCATGAATACACTGATGTCATACTCTCTTACATCAACGTGTGCACTAACAGTGTAACAAGTGCATCAGAATCTACGGGAACTGAAAATCCTGGATGACTGCTGAGGTACAGACGCTTCTGAGAGCCCGGGATTCTGCTTTTAAGGCAGGAGACAGTGATAAATATAAAGAGGCCAGGGCAAACCTTTGAAGAGGCATTAAGATGGCAAAACAACAATATAAACATAAGGTGGAGAACCATCTAGCAGATAACAACCCGAAGCAAGTGTGGCAGGGACTGCAGCACCTAATCAACTATAAGGGCAACACGACAAACACGGTCAACACTGATGCCTTGTTGGTAGAGGAGTTGAACACCTTTGCCCGCTACAAGGTGAAAAGACCAGACCCCGTAGCCTCTGCCCACTGGCCTTCTGACTCCCAGCCACTCACCCTATACGAACACCAAGTGTGAGCTGTATTGAAGGCTGTGAATCCCAGCAAAGCTGCAGGTCCAGATGGGATGCTGGGGATAGTGGTAAAGAATTGTGCCGACCAATTAGCAGGGGTCCTGACAAGGATTTTTAACATCTCCTTGCAAACGGCCTGTGTTTCATCATGCTTGAAAGCAGCCACTATTGTTCCAGTCCTGAAGAAAACAGCAATTAAATGCCTAAATGACTACAGATCTATCACATTAACATCTGTAGTGCTGTAGTGTAATGCTTCGAGAGATTGGTTCTCCAACACCTTAGGACATGCCTCCCACCAGACTTTGACAAACATCAGTTTGCCTACAGGGGGAATAGGGCGACAGATGATGCCATAGCTACTGCTTTACATTCTGTAGCGAGCCATCTGGAGAAACCCGGAAAGTATGTCAGGATGCTTTTCATAGACTATAGCTCGGCCTTCAATACTATTCTGGTGAACATCCTTATCGAAAAGCTGACTGACTTAGATTTTCCCTCTTCCATCTGTGACTGGATCAAAGACTTTCTGAGGGACCGGCCACAATCAGTGAGGGCTGGGTCTGTCATACCCACCTCCCTCAAGCTTAGCACTGGCTCCCCACAGGGTTGTGTGCTCAGTCCCTACCTGTATTCAGTGTACACACACGATACTCTACAATAAATCAATTATAATTTGATTATTTTTTTTTTGCCTGTGTGACAAAATGCATGTAAACACTTTCTTGTGATCATTAAGTTTGCAGATGATACCACCGTACTGGGTCTTATTACAGGTGGAGACGAAACAGCTTACGGGGGGAGGTTCAAAAATTATCCACATGGTGCCTAGAAAACAAAATGCACCTGAACATCAGCAAGACAAAGGAGATGGTGTTAGGCTTCCAGAAGAAGAGAGGGGAACCGGCCCCACTTTACATCAAGGAGGCTGTGTGGAGAGAGTTTCCTCCTTTAAATTCCTGGGAGTCTACCTCAGTGAAGATCTCACTTAGAAAGTCAACATGACCCAGGTAGCCAGAAAGGCCCAACAGAGACTCCACTTCCTCAGGATCTTGCAAAAAAACAAAGTGGAACAATGACTGATGACCTCCTTTTACTGGTCCACAATAGAAAGTGTCCTCACACATTGCATCACGGTGTGGTATGCTGGCTTGACAGCTGTGGATAGAAAAACATTACAGACGGTGGTGAGCACAGCACAAAACATCGTGGGCTGTCCCCTGACACTACTAGATGACATCACCAGGGCTCGCTGCCTTAGAAGAGTGAGGAAAATCCTCAGGGATGACTCACACCCTGGCCAGCACTTCTTCACTCTCCTACCATTGGGAAGGAGATATAGAAGCACAGGGAGCCGTACAAACAGGCTGAAGAACAGTTTTTATTCGTGGGCTGTCAGACTCCTGAATGGGAAATAACTTTACGACAACATAGTACAATTGACTTGTGGGGCTGACGCAATGTGCAATAAGTTGACATGGTGCAATAGGATTGTGTGTTTGTTAGTAGGATTCACTGAGTTAGGGATTTTCTGTCTTCACTGTGAGTTGTATTGTGTTGGGGGGGGTGCACAAAAGGAGGCTCAGCCAATCTCATTGCACGCATGTTGTACTCTGACAATAAAGGTTTGATTTGATTTGATTTGAAGCAGCCACTGGAGATAAGCAGTGTTGGATTGGCCAGGATAAGACCACTGTCTTGCAGTCTCTAAATCCTTGAGAGAAGCAACTGTACAGAGCACTTGTGGGAAATCTCAAGTCCTCTACTTGCCTGTAGAGAAATTATGAAGAGGCAATCTATTTGCTGACTCTTCATTTCACTGTGTTCATGGGCTCTGCTTTTAACAGAACTGTCTTTAGTTCTCCATTTTTTTCTCCTAACGCACTGAGTTTACTCTTCTTGACACAATAACTTTTTTTCCTGGAACAAAAATATGTGTTGCATGGCAACGCTTACATGCTCCTGCTGTTACTCCACCTACATGCCCTACCACCTGCAATCCTATTAAAAACCCAGTTTAAAATATGTTAGGTTTCTTCAGAATTTACTGTCACAAATTTCCCAAGAAACTGTTTACATGCATTTTGTCACACAGGCAAAAAATAATAATCAAATTATAATTGATTTATTGTAGAGTAGTTCATTTTAAGTCAATGACCACACTTGTATTGGATTGGACTGCATCTCTGAAGCAAATTAATGCTCAGTATAATTACATCTTGAATTCTTCTTTTTCTAAACATCCTGCAGAGTTAAATGAGATTTTTTCTTCTGTCATTTTGGATTACAGAAATATTTTTATTTATTTGATTAAGATTTCTATGCAGCTCTACTCCACACGGCTCAGAGTAGTGAACTCTTTCTGTCCAGACAAAAGAGCTTTCCAAATACAGTGGTACCTTTGTACTCAACTGCTTTGAAACTCATCAAATTTGGTACTCAAAGCATGAAACGTGTGAAAATTTTGTCCTGGTGCTCATTGTTTGTTTGGTACTCAATGCACAACTTGTGCATTTGTCAGAACTTGACAGTGTTGGTTGCCTTGTGACTCACTACATTATTCCTTATGGGAAAAATGTGTTTGGTACTCATTGTTTTTGGTACTTATCACATCTCCCAGAACCAATTAATGATGAGTATTGAGGTACCACTGTACCTGTATTTGGGAACTCTGCTTTTTGTGCTAAATATTGCCTTGAAATTCCATTTCAAACATTGACTCTGGCAGGACTGCTGTTTGTTAATTAAAATGTTTTCTGGTCACTGAAATATCTCTATGTTAGTTCCCCCCACTCCCCCGGAGATGTGTCCTTTTTAGCTCAAAGAGACCACGTAGTATGTCTGGAAAAACCACTGGTCACTTGATATCTCCCCCTCCCTTTTTTCCCTCCTATCAGCCTGCACTACTTGGGTTTTAGGTGCAACATTTAAAGCACATTTTTAACGGCTAATTTGGAGTGTTCTGCGTGTGGCTGGCTGGAGGCTGCATAAAAATGAGCTCATTTCAATTCCACAAATGCAATGCATCCATTACTTAACTCTGCTAGCCTGGGAGCAAATGGTTATCATCTGATCATATTTTATAGCTTTTTGAGATGCCGGGAGTAAAATAGGTGTGATTCTTTTGTGCCATAGCAGTTGTTGTCCAGTTAAGAATACACAGGTTGAAAGTAATAAAATTTGAATAAAATGTATCTTTCAACCTTTCCACTCAAGTACTGTAGAACAGTACTGAATCCCATTTGTCTCGTGCTGTTGTGCCCATTAAAATGGGCTCTACTACTTCAGTTTAGTTTGATGTTACATTTATAGTAATTCTTAAAGAGCTTGAAACAAGATCTGCCAACATGGCCCTTTATAATAGTCCTTAAAGATTGATAAAACTAAGAGATAGTGAGAAACATAGGTTAAATTAGCACTTAAATCCAGGCTTCCCCCAGACTCCTCTAATTTTCCACTCTGCTGGTTTTAAATCCCAAATTGGCTAGAATCTAGAGTTCATATTTTAAACTTAAATTGTTAATGAAGTACATTTAGAAATTATAAATGTTCAGCTGATAGCTGCAAGGGAGTGCCAGGGAAGAAGCTTCATTTTGTTTGAAAATTGCCTTACATGTTCTTTTTTTTCTGGCTCAATGTTCTTATAAAACCCAGTTAGCAAATAAAGTCTCCCTTCATGTGATTTCATTTGAATTAATCTGCTGGGAATAATCAGCAATTGAACAGTAGATTTATTGCATTAATTAATAAGGGCATGGAGAATTTATAATTCAAAGAAGAGGAGCTGCAGGGCGCACATGAAGAATCTATCTGCAACTCTGAAGCATCATGTCTTTCCATAATGACCTCCATCCCTGTTCTGATCCAGCTCCCCAAACACAACAAACCATCTGAAGTGAACTCAAAGATTCCTTTACTTAAGAGTGCTGACAGCCCTGGCAAAAAGTTTCTCTCTCACTGCAGGCTAGCAAGTCCAGCTGGCTGGAAGATGAACAGTTGTCTGCCACATCTATTCATCTCCGCCCCCTGCCTTTTATCCTCAGTGGGGCTTTGCTAGCAGCAGTGGCTCTTCCTTCCCAAGGATCAGCCCACAGATTTCCACTGCTCTCCTCTCCTCTGCCTTCTGCGCATCTGTGCTTCAGGCACTGGACCCAGCTGTTCCTCCTCTTCCTCATCAGCCACCTCCAGACTTGGGGGCTGTTGACTCTCCATCTGAAGGCTGACAGATGGCTCAGGCTCAGGCTCTGCCTCTGTCTCTCTCTCTGCCAGCCCTACTCCCTCTTCCCCCTTGGAGCACTCAGGTTGCCTTAATGCTGACCCTGATTCCCACACCGCCTCTTCCTCCTCTGATTTGCTGCTGGAGGGGCCAGTGGCCGATAGGTCACAACAATCCTCCATCATGAAGCTGATCTCCATTGATGCAGTAGAATGCCTGGGAAATATACTTACAGATAATTTAAGAAGTTGCAAACACTTTTGCATGCACACCCATACAAATTCTGAACATCATTTGCCCTTCAATCCAAAGTGATGCACGACTCTATTAAGCATTGGCTATGATAAATATTAGTAAAGGCTAAGAATAACTGTTTGGCTTTTCAACCAATTTTTCAGAGCTAAGGAAATCTTTCCGTAAACACTGTAGAAAGAAAATCTGAAAAGTTTAATGAACTGAGCACCTTGAGCAAAGAGTAAATGGGGTAAATCGCAAATTTCATTCCAAAATGTCTGACTAGGCAGGAATATCAGAGGAAGAAAAGTCACCCGTTTTTGTACTGATTTATTTAATAAAAGAACAAAGGAAAAAAGATGAAATTATTACAAGAGAAAGCAACCCCTCCCTCCAAAAAGAGAATGAAAAGAATGCAGCAACTAAATTTTATATATAAAAGAGCCAATGGGATGTCCATTTGTAAAAAAAAACCCCCACATTATTTATGTTACTGAATTATACATTTGAAAAATATATTGATCCAAGCCTAATTAGAAATAACTGCATCTCTACAGAAATACAGCAGAACAATGGTGAAAACCATCTTGAATGCATTTGGGTCAATATAAAAAAAAATGACATTGCCATAGGTTGTATACTATAGGCCACCCAATGAAACAAATGAAATAGACAACCTTTTTGCTAATCAGTTAACTAAAGTACGGTATATAGGAAAAATGGCACAATAGTTAATGGGGAACTTTAACTATCCTGACATCAATTGGGAAACAAACTCTGCATCAAGGGGGAGATAAAAGAGATTCCTGATGAACCTAGGTGACAACTCTTTTCATCCAAAAGGTAGAGGAGATTACCAGAGGGTAGCTATGCAGGACTTAATACTTACTAGTAGGGATAAAATGTTGCGGGAATTTTGAGGTAGAGTGACTATGTCATATTGAAATTTGGTATAATTCTGGCACAAGTAATAGAATTAAGAATCTTAGACTTTAAGAGAGCTGATTTCAACAAACTTAGAGCTTATGAAGGATTCCATGGATGGGGAAAACAACTTAAGCCTTTCTCCAAAGCACCGGAGAGCAGGACAAGTATCAGATGGAAATTTATCAAATGGAGAACTCCTAACTCCAACTAAGGAGAACTTTTCTGACAGCGAGAGCAATTAATGACTTGCCTCCAGAAGTTGTGGGTGCGCCATCAATGGAGGCTTTTAAGAAGAGATTGGACAGTCATTTGTCTGGAATGGTATAGGGCAGGGCTGTCAAACTCCCCACTCACGGACCAGATGCATCATGTGCTGGCCACGCCCACGCCCGCTTTAGTGAAGGGGAAAAAAAATCCCAATACGTCACGTGACACTGCCGTGACGCTGTGAGTTTGACACCCCTGGTATAAGGTATTCTGCTCAAGCATCAGGTTGAACTAGAAGACCACCAATAACCCTTCCAGCTTTATTATTCTGTATTCAGTAAGATGATGGCAGCTGTAACATATAGGCAGCAACCAGGGGTGGGCTGCTGGGGGTTCTCAGGTGTTTGATCCCTTAGCGAAGATTCTGCAGGGATCGCTGAATCCCCAAATCCCACTCCTGGCTGGCCCAGCCCACTCCACTCCAATCCACCCCTCCTGCCCCTCCCAGGAATCTCCATATGGCCCACTGTGGATGCAGGTAAGTTCAGGGTTTGTGCGGAGGCTCGGGGAGGGACAAGAAAGGGATTCCTTAGAGCTTCCAGAGCCCAGGGAGAGGCCATTTTCGCACTCCCAGAGGCTCCAGGAAAGCCTCTGGACCTTGGGGAAGGCAAAAATATTCCCCTCACCATGGTGCAGGAGGCTGACTAGGCCACACCCACCATAGCCATGCCCACCAAGCAACCGGGCAGCGAACTCATTGCTGAGGTTTTTGAAGCCCACCCCTGGCAGCAACATATAGGGAGCAGCATATGGGGAATAGCCTGCTGGCTGGGAAATTCTGGCAGTTGTCCACACATCTTCAAGTTGCCAAGGTTGAAAAACACTGCTTTAATGTAGTTGCTCAAGGAAACCTGTGTCCCTGGGACCTGAGTCTTCATTTAGCATTACTGTAATGTTAGTGAATTCCCTCACAAAAAAAAATTTCCACTCAAGTAGTACTGTCAACCTGGATGAGTGGGCCCTCTAATTAACAGAGGGAACAAATGACATCACGCATATAGTGATATCATCACACAAAGGATGCCAGTTATTCACAACTCCCACAATTTCCAGCACCTTGGAAAAGCTCTCTGAAGATTGAATGTTTTTATTATGCCTCGGTTTAGGAAAGTTAAGTTGTACCGCAGAAGCAAAAAGTGACGCATTTTCAAACCTCCATCTATTTTTTCAAGAGGGAAAAACACTGAGGCTATTTATTATGCTCAGAACAAAGCGCCAGTATCCAACTTTAACTTCAACCCTTAGTCACTAAAAATAAATTAAAAAATGGAAAATGCAACAGCTCAGTTTAGGGAGTTAGGGTGCGGTGGCAAGAATCAACCTCCTCCGTTTATCTTCTGGAAAAGGAATGGTTTCTAACAGTCGTTTTGTGAACGTGCAAGCTTCTTCTCCAAGCAGTCAATTTTCAAGAGCACCTGCAACTTGCTTTCAGCACATTCACTAAGCCACAAAAGGTTGGAGGTTCCTGATGTGAATGCAAGAATGAATTCAAAAAGAAATGCAAACTGTATTGCTTAGCATAATAAGACAAGAGGAGGCTTTGCCCCCTTGCCCACAAACGTGCTGAGACTGATATGATGAAGAGAGATCTCTCCCTCCCTCTTCTCACTGTGCTTGCTGTTGCTCATTTTTTTTCTCTACTTCTCCAACTGACAGCATCAAGCCCTCCCTCTGGGCAATGTATCAAACTGCACAATAGACCTGATGTGTAAATGCTGATTGAGGGATTAGTGAGTTCAACCTGCAGATCATCGCCTGAATAATGAAATGCCTGGAGACAGCCAGCACTGTTCCTTTGGTGATTGGACCCATATTTCTTCACCTTGGATCTTTCAGCATTTCCCATTCTTCAGTTTAGGGCCTGATTCCAGAAGTGCAGTGTAGGAAAGCCCTCAATGTTTGTACACAGTTAAGAGATAGGATCAGGGGTGGGATTCAAAAATTTTAGCCATGGGTTCGCTGTCTGGTTGCTGGGTGGGCATGGCCATGGTGGGCGTGGCCTAGTCGGCCTCCTGCACCACGGCGGGGCAGGCGTTTTCGCCCTCCCCAGGCTCCAGAGGCTTTCCTCGAGCCTCTGGGAGGGCAAAAACAGCCTCCCCGGGCTCCGGAGGTTCCCTGGAGGCTGGAAACAGGCCCATTTCCAGCCTTCCCGAACTTCCAGGAGGCCTGTTTTTCACCCTCACCAAGCCTCCGCATGCACCCTGCATTTACCTGCATCCAAAATGGGCCACATGGAGACTCCTGGGAGGGGAGGGGCAGGATGGGATGGGAGGGGCAGAGTGGGCGGGGCCAGCCAGGAGTGGAACTCAGCGGTTTGCCGAACCATGCAGAATCTTCGCTAAGGGTCTGCCTGAACCCCTGAGAACTCCCAGCAGCCCACCCCTGGATAGGATGAGCAAGAAATCTAAAAGTAAACGAGTTCTTTTCTCCAAGGTGGGTAGACTTCTCAGCCATCCATTCCAATTTCAGAACTGTCAGACATTTGGCTAACCTCAGTCCTCTCCCCCTACAACAACCTACCCAATGCTCTTTGGATTAAATTGGCTAATGTTTATGATGTGGTTCGGAGATGAAGTTCAATATAAATGCTAATTATTAACAACACATCCTGTCAGTTAGTTGAAAGATGAATAAAAAAAGACTGGAAGGGGAGGCGGAAAAGGCAAGAAGCATAACAAGAAAGTACTAAATGATTTTCAATTAAGGGAGCTTGTATTTTTTTCTCTCCAGCAAATAAATGTCTGCAATTATTTGCCATGAAAAGATTATGCAGAAGATGCTTTTAGTGATTGTGGATTATGTATGCTAAAAGAACAAAAGAACCACCTCATAATCTAGTTTTCATCAAAATTGGGCATTTTCACACAAGAACTTCGTATGGGTTTAAAAGCAGCTCTGGACCTCAGTGAGCCCTCACTGCTAGTTATGTTCAATTACTAAATTGATTTATTTCTGGCTCAGCTACAGACTATTGAAAACCACAGAAAAATCATTACTAAAAATCCCCCAGTTTGTAGGAACATTACTGAAGATCTCTCAGTTTGCAGAACTCTATTTTCATCCCATTGCTAACTCCTGACTAGCAGACTAGTGATACCACACAGTTTAATCCCGTTCTAAGGATAAATACATGCAGCCCTATCATACTATTCTCTTTCTCTTTATGTGTAGTACAAAAAGAAGTAATCAATAATTTGCCAAAGAATTAAAGAAACAAGATAAGAACATTTAGTAGATTGTATGTCTCACCAATATAATTCACAATACGTCTCTGCCTTTCTATCCTTGTACACGATCTTTTCTTCCACTAGATCTATTCATTGCCTTTTGTTTTTTAAACTTTTTGTTTCTTTAAGTCTATAGATATTCTCAGTCATCCAGGTCATGTTTGTCCCAAGGGTGCTTTTTCAGGAGGCAACTTTCTTGTTTTTTTCTTTGAAGACGTTTCACTTCTCATCCAAGAAGCTTCTTCAGCTCTGACAGAATACTGGAGAATGGAAGGATTTATATTCCTTGCAGACAGCTGGAATCCTTGACCTGGATGACTGAGAATCTCTACAGACTTTTAGCTATACAATTTGGGATGAACAGCCTTTGAATGGTGTGGGAGTAGGAATGGATTTCCAGAGGGAAGAAAAAATTGCAGACTACAGGAACCAAGAGTACTACTCAGGTGACCCTGAGGACACAGATAAGCCTCCAAGTGCTTCGAGGACCTTCTAAAAGGATGCAAACGACCAGCCATCTGTAAAGAATATAAATCCTTCCATTCCCCACTGTCCTGTCATTCTGAAGAAGCTTATTGGATGAGAAGCGAAAAGTCTTCAAAAGAAAAACAAGAAAGTCCAGTTGCCTCCTTAAAAAAGCACCTTTGAGGCATTTTTGTGTCTTTGTTTCCAGGGATCTCATCAACCATCCACACACAATTGTCTCAGTCTTTCCTTCTAAACTTTTCTTCAGATAATCTGAAACTGCCTTTAACACTAATCACTCTTCCATTTAGTCCACATTTATTCAGCACTTGTTCATTCTTGCTTCTATTTCTTCTTGTTTTAACACACACATTATACGAGTAAGTCATTTCCACTGCATTGTTTTCTGGTACACCCAGTTCTCACTTCCATAGAACAAAATAGGCAGAAACCATTTTCATGACTTTTGACATTCATCCCTTCAGTACACCATGTACTACGGTACCCATACAGCATTTCCGCTTCTTAAAAATTTTTTTATCCATATTACCATCTTTAGTAAAAATTCCATTTAGTAAAATTCATCTATTTGCTCTAGCTTCCCACTATTCACATATATTTTCAATTATTCATTCTGTTCCTTTGTTAAACACAACTATCTTGGTCTTTGGTGTATTAATTTTCGGATAGATGTTCCTTGTTGCATATTAATAGACTAAATACCATTTGTAGCAAATCCTCTGATTTCGTAGGCAAGAACATGACATACGGTAATCTACATGCAAAAGTATACGTACGTTCATGTCCTCAAACAATATATTTCTGTTCTAGTGTGTTTACTTATGCATTTCTCTGTAAACACAATAAACAACTAAATGGGCAACATGCTTCCTTAATTTACTCCCCACTCTAAGTGGAATCATTCATTAACCATTCCATTTATTCTTACACATAATTTTACTTCCATCATATACATTATTACATCAGGCCACCAACCTTTAACATATTTGCACAAAACATTCCCAGCATTCAAGCCCATTCGCTTGATTTGCTTACGTGTAATAATCTGTCTTTCTCACATTCATACATTTCAGAGACTTTTTTTTAATCTCATAATTTGAAACAGGTGGTACTGAAACAGTAAGCACCAAATATACTTCTGGTGAAATCTCTTCCGCTGGGAAGAAATGCAAATTATCTGTTTTGAACTGCACATTTCATTTACCTGAAGAAACAAATATTTTTGAGATTAAGTGAGGCTGAGAGAAAAATTGCATTTTGCACCTATTGGCCTCTATCGCTACTTATTAAATGGAGGTTTTGTTGTTCTATCCCATTTAATGGTTGCATCTCTTACTTTTTAAGGTCATTGGGTTCCATTAATTGCCATGCCTTCTTTTGTTTCTTCTGTTCCCTTGAGCATGAGATTTTGTCTGAGGCCTACAATTTACTTGGATATGTTTGTTAGGAAACTTTGACCATTTGCATACAGATACTCTGTGTCCTTAATCATTCATACACCTAGGAATGATGGCTCATGAAATGCATTAGCTACTGTTCAAAAAGAGAAGAGTAACTTCTGGAGATTGTGTTATTTTTTTCCTCCTCCCTTTCTTCTTTTCCCTAAGTACGATTTTTCTAATAGTCACATGATCAAAATTCATACGCTTGGCAACTGACTCATATTTATGACAGTTGCATTGTCCAGGGGTCATGTAATTCCCTTTTGCGACCTTCTGACAAGCAAAGTCAATGGGGAAACCAGTTTCACTTAACAACCCTGTTAGTAATTTACCAACTGCAGTGATTCATTTAACAACTGCGGCAAGAAAAGTCATAAAATCAGGCAAAACTCACTTAACAGGTGATTCACTTAGCAAAAAGTTTGGGCTCACTTGTGGTCATAGGTTGAAGGCTACCTATATAGCTAAAAGAAGTGCAAGTGTAAATTTAAGGACAAATATGCTGAAACATCATGTATAAACTCTGTAGCTAGAGAATTTAATTCTTTTTTAAAGTACGTTTATTCAAATAATAAATGTGAAGGGTATCCACTATAGATTTGTTTTAGTGAAATGGATTAATTCATCAATATAGGCCTGTCAGTGCAGAGGTGGCAGTAATGTACAGGACGTATTGTTTAAAACCATTCTCAGGTCTAGTGTTCAGCACAAAGTAGCATACATTTGAGTCAAATGTGCGTTTATGTATTATTCTATTGCTAAAAACATATAATTAAGAAAATTACATACACTCACACATTACGAGTAGTTGCATTTATTCCGTGCACATTACGGATAAAATTGCATTTCTTCAGAAAGTTCTGTACAACAGTATTTATTAGGAAAAGTTGTATTTTGTGGCAGCACAAAAATACAGGGAATTTGACAGAACAGAATAATACACAAATGCCCATAATTCTGAAACTGATTTGAAATGATTGGCATATTTTCAATGCAAGTGCTGACTGAATGGGAATTGGGAGGAAGTTGGATTAATTGTCACAAGCTCTGTCTGCTACTTACACTACCTGCTGTTGTATAGACCTGTACAAAAATTAAAAATTAGATTCTTGATCACACAAAGTTTGTAGACAGACAGCTTGCCACCACTTGGAATGAATTTCTCTTCCCAAAGGGATTAGATATTAGTTTTTTTCACTGCTCACCTTTTCACGAGAAGGAAATACCTTTTCATTTAGCTTACATTTGCACAATGATTAGAATTCACTTCTGATTGCTTTGGCATCATTTTATTTTATTTATTTATTTATTTATTTTTACATTTATATACCGCCCCATTCCGAAGACTCGGGGCGGTTTACAGCT
>JANHFL010006540.1:7621-20191 GCA_032468155.1 Oxyrhabdium leporinum | reverse complement strand
ACTTAGAGAGGACTGTAAAGCACTGTAAAGCAGTATATAAGTCTAAGTGTTATTGCTATTTTTTTTCCTAGTCAAAGTGCACTTTGACTACCCACCCAGCAGCCAGGCCAGGAACACCTTGTCCACAATGGGACCAAGAAGATGGTTGAGGTCAGCTGTGGTAGTGGTGGCAGAATGGAGAGTGGTAAGGACCACTGCAGCTGGGATGGGTTGAAGCAGCTGCAGCATCCTGAGACATGGTAAGCAGCCCCAGAGTTATGTGAGCTCATCTCTGGGGCTACTTTTTGCTCCACGAGGCAATATGCAAAGTGAACAAAAGAGCATAGATGGGTGGAGGGGAATAGATGGGTGGTGGAAGTTGAAGGCAGTGTCTTACCTTACTGAGGCTCAGGACTGGGATGAACCAAGCCTGGGATGGCTAGGCTTGGAGTGGGTTTTTGCTTAACAACTCATTGTTGGTTAATGATGCCACCCAGGACTACAGGGTTGAAGCCACTAAGCAATGTGTCATGTGATGTCTCCCTTTATAACTGTATTGCTTCTTCCTCTTGTGCCATATCCATCATCGGACATTGGCGGTCATGTTAGCATTGCTTAATGGTGGAAATTTCAGTCCCAATTGCAGACATACGTTGAAGACTACTTGTAGTATCCATCCATTCTTCCACACTTTGAACAAAACTCCAAGTGCTGCTCTTCTGTTTTAGAAATTGTGATTTCCTTGAAGGAAAAATTCAAGGGTTTCTTTGGCAGTTATTGGAAAATTGGATTACGTACAGCTTCTTCTATCTTCTCACAGTGAAAGACGATTAATGAAAAAATTAAATGCAATTGACTTTGATTTGTACCCATCTCTTTCACCTGCAATGTTCCCAAGAATTAGTGGAAAATGTCCCATCCTTACTTGGAATGTTGGGAGGTTCAGTTCAACAACTCTGATGATCTTTTAGTGAAAAATGTATTAACACAGCATTCAAAGGAAGAACAAACTGACATCCTCCAGATATTACAGAACCTAAAATAAGCCCTGTTGGAGTAATAGCTCTGATCCAGCTGCTCTGGATGCAGTCTTCATAGAGAATTCATCCTTTTTGCTAAACTCAGAGTTGATAATTTGGGTCTTTTCCTCTCCACTGTAACTCAAACAGTTTTATCTTCAGTCTTATCTGGAAATAACCTAATGTGGAGGAAAGTCGATATAAACCCTGACAAGATGTGACAACGATGTAATAGTTTGAGGAGCCTTTAAGCCTTCAGTTTCCTTGCTGAGTCTAAATTAACTCTGGGTAGGAGAGAATGTGCTCCCTTATGAAAGAACTTGCTCAAAAGTAATTAGAGAGAGCCCTGGGAATCCAAAGCAAACTTATTCAGTTACCAACTGAAGATCTCCTGGAGTCAATTTCTCATCAAATTTGTCTGGTTACTCATTGAGCCCAGATCTCATTTAAGAAGTGCAAAAGTTTGGTGCCTAAGGTTCCAACTAACTCTTTGGAAAAGGTTGAGCTCAAATGTGAGGCTATGTGCATCAGTACTAACAGGGACAGCTTTCTATTCCTTTTTTTTGCAGGATCTGAAAAGACTAAAAGAATATCCTCCTGAAGATCAACTTGGATTTCATGCTGCCAGAAATGAGTGAATTGACTGGGATAGGAAATGTTGGATCATCTGTATTTTGGAAACAGGACTAGTATATTAAGCCTGCCTGAACTTTAAAACAACAAATTCCCTTTTGTTCCTGCTAAATGTCAGTAGAGAAATTATTCCTTCTACTGCATCTTGGAGGGCTCCAGGCTGCAGAAAAAGTCCATACATTCAGTGGGTTTTGAAGGTCACATGGACTTTGTAGTGCCAACAACATGGACATTGTAGCATTGCTGTACTTGCTACTTAAGATAGATTTTTTGTATTTTAATTTGACTTATTTTTCTCTTTTAAATGTTGTTAATGGTTTACGAAACCATTGCAGACTGGAATATAGAAAGCTCCTTATTTTTTTGCTGTATGGATTGATTGATAACTTCTAATGTTCCTAAACTGCAAGATAAAAACTATCTTTGCTTTATAGGTCAGGATAGAATAAGATTATATTTGTTTTAACAGATGTATGTAGTTTATCTTCTGATGAGAGAGAGGAGCTCATTAGTGTTAATTGGGATCTGGTTTGTCTCTTTGTGAACTCCAAACAACTATCCTCTTTAATATCTTAAATCTTAGTCTTTCTTGCTTGGATGATCTGGATTTTTGTTTACTTTTATTTATTTAAAACATTTATATTACTCCCTATGTCTAACCAACTCTGGGCAGCTCCCAATAAAAACTTAAAATAACAAATTAAGTCATGTTAAAACTGTAAAACTAAATAAATTAAACACCCAAACATTAGGTCAGCGTTCTAGTGTGCAGTTATCTTATTGTGGTACTTGAGAGAAAAGCCAGATCTTCAAAGCCTTAGGGAACACTAAGAGGATAGAGGCCTGACAAATTTTAGGAGGCAGAGATTTCCATAGGCCAGGGGCTGCCATCAGAAGGCAATACTTAGGGTGGGCAAGCTTCTAGTCCCTTTCCCTACAGCTTGAATGAGTAGATTTTATCCTATCAGCTCATCTAGATCATTTATGAAGATGTTGAAGAGCACTGGTCCCAAGACAGAACCTTGAGGTACTTCAATGCATGCTTCCCTTCATGTGGATGGAGGTCCATTAAGGACTATATACTGAGTGCAGTTAGTCAGCCAACTGCAAATCCATCAGGCGGTGGTACTGTCTATCTCACATTGTTCTATCCTATCAAGAAGTAGGCTGTGGTCTGCTTTGTCAAACACCTTACTAAACTCTAAGTGAGCTATAGTCACACCATTTTCTTGATCCACTAATTTAGTAACTTGATCAAAGACAGAAACAGATCTGCTTTTAACAAACCTATGCTGGCTTCTAGTGATGACTTTGTTCATTTCTAGGTGCTCACAAATTTGCAGCTTGATTATCTTTTCTGGAATTTTCACAGGTATTGATGTCAACCAGTGGTCTATATGTTTCTGGATCCATTTTTCCCTTCCTTGAAGATTGGAATCACATCACCTCTTTTCCAGTCCTATGACAGTTCCCCCGTTCTCCAGGAGCTCTGAAAGATGTTGCTCAGTGATTCCAAAATCACATCTCCCAACTTCTTAAAAGCCTCCTGTGTTGGAGTACCCACAACTTCTGGAGGCAAGTCATTCCACTGATTAATCGTTCTAATTGTTAGGAAATTTCTTCTTATTTCTAAGTTGGTTCTCTCCTTGATTAGTTTCCATCCTTTACTTCTTGTCCTGCCTTCTGGTGCTTTGGAAAATAGGTTGACCTTCACTTCTTTGTGGTAGCCCCTTAGATATTGGAATCCTGCTATCATGTCACCCTAGTCTTTCTTTTCATTAAACTAGACATACTCAATTTCATTATCTTTGGGAGAAAACATCTAGTGATTAAATATGCAGAACCAACTGATGCAAAGCCCAGTGAATTTTAATGAGGAACCTTTCCTCTTTAGATTTCTCAGTCAAGAGGTGCTCCTTGACTTATTGACATATCTTGCAGGGATAATAATAATAAGACTCATCTGACTTTCTAAGGTGCATTCCGTAGTCTTCACTTCCTGAACTTTCTCCCGAAATATAAACCCCAGGCATCTAATAATGATCAGGCAAGGGAAATCTAGTCATAGGGATACATGTCCTTGAAAGGAGAGTTTTAGAATACATTTCTTCAATAGTGGTTATTTTCTGAAACCTTTGGAAAAATATTCACACTGGAGGAGCCATTTCATTGAATGTTCCTGAATTATGTTAGTCCATCATATCTCTCACCTTTTACCTAGGATTACTTTCATTGTTGTCTATTATTATCATTATCTGCAGTAACATCATTATCCTTTTGCACAGTCATCAGCCCTTCTAGATACATCAGACAGAAAACAGACTAGGTGAGATAATTCTACTTTATTGTACAGGTGTGTTAACAGAATCTTACAAGGATACATTTCAGGCTTCCCACCACAACTTTTAACAGTCTGATCAATAAGAGTGAGTCCTTCCTAAGTTTCTTCCTCTGATCAGTTGGTCCTTGGGGGCACCCCTTTCTCTTGTCTGAGTGTTTCCTAGGCAGCATCTCTTTCCTTTGTACCTCAAGGTCATCCAGACATTCCATTACAACTTGGTCCCCAGTATATGTCAAATAAAAGAAATATTCAGGGAAGCTAAAAGTCTGTAGAGATTCTCAGTCATCCTAGGTCATGGTTGTCCCAAAGGTGCTTTTTCAGGACTTTTTTGTTTTTTCTTTTCATTAAAGAAAGACGTTTCACTTCTCATCCAAGAAGCTTCATCGGTTCTGACAGGATAGTGGGGAATGGAAGGATTTCAATTCCTTGCAGACAGCTAGTCATTTGCATCCCTTTAGAGGGTCGTTGAAGCACTTGGAGGTTTATCTGTGTCCTTGAGGTCACCTGAGTGGTGCTCCTGGTTCCTGTAGCCTGCAAGGAATACAAATCCTTCCATTCCACACTATCCTGTCAGTTCTAAAGAAGCTTCTTGGATGAGAAGCAAAACATCTTCAAAGAAAGACAAGAAAGTTGTCTTGTGAAAAAGCAACTTTGGAACGTTCAGGGAAGCTGCACATTTCCCAGCAGACAGCATTTTACAGCTTTTGCTGAAGTGTGCTAGTTTTATTTATTTATTTGGCTTGATGACCAAGGATCAAAGCATATGAAAGGAAAGAGAAATGCTCATATAATGAGTAACAAATGAGCCAATGAGTAACAAATAAAAGGTACAAAAACAGGATCATCAACTTAAAAGGAGTAGCAACATATCGAAGTGCCTACACAGTTGCATATCTGATAGTGTGATGACCCGGGGTAAAGCACGGAACAAACACAGCTGGAGAGCAGTTCTAACTCCCCTTCATTGCTCCAACTTTCCCCCAAAGGTCCCCACATTTCCTGCAACTCCTGGAGCAAAAGCTCCCACATGCACCTCCAACAGCCTCTGGCTGCGAGTAGTCCAGCAAACAAACTTAGCAAGGCAGCAACTAGGCAAGAAGTCCAACTGGGCAAGGCACACAAGTCAGAGCACAGCAAAATCCAGACATCAGCAGTGGCATGCAAGGCTCCAAGAATTCAGCATTTGTTCCTGACAAACACCCCTCCCAACGGGATCTCTTTAAATTTCTTTTCCCAGGTGAGCCTTGTGAAGTGGGATGGAGCGCTTCCGAGTCGTTGGGTCAGCCTGAGCTGCTCTCGCCTCCTCTCCACTTGCCGTGTTCGGGGATGTGGAGAGGGCGGTCCTTGCTCATCACTGGAGCTTTGTCACTCCTCTTCTCCACTGCCTGCCCTCTCTCAGTCATCCTGCACCCCTCCCTCCTCGCTGGCAATCCTCCCCAGGCCCGAGGTACTCAGGGCTGCCTCGTCCTGTTCCTCCAGTCATTCCCCCGGAACCAATGAGGCCATGCTTACTCACTCCATTGGCCCCAGCTCCATCTCGGCCTCCTCCACTGACTCAAGCTCCAACGGGGCCATGGCAAATAGCTACAGCAATTGCAAATCATTTAGTAACCTTTCTGGGGTAGTCTGGTGGCCTGTCAGTAAATCTCCTCTTGTGCTATTATGGCTTATAGGTTAAGAGAGGCATTCTTTCAGTTTCCCATGCATCTCAAGAGCTGGTGGAGAACTGATGCTATTTCCTCCTTAGGGCAAGGACTAGACTCCTCCTTCTAATAGGGACATTGGCAGGATATTAGGTGGTAAAAGCTAAACATTTAACCAAATAAATCAGCCTCATATACAAACCCCTAACCCAGTGGGAGCCCTGGCCAATCAGAATAAAAAATGAATGTATATTTTAAACGTGTAGCAATGCCATGGCAGTCCTTCATGAGAACATGAAATTGTCCTGCAAAATCAAGCAGACTGTGTGACCAAAGAGATTCTTAGATTCCAATTTCAGTGGAATATAAAAAAAATAAAACAATAAGGTTGGAAGGAACATATGGTTGTCTAGTCTCTTCTTGACAACCTCCAATGATGGAACACCCACAACTTCCAGAGGCAAGCTGTTATGTGGATTCATTGTTCCCACTGTCAGGAAATTCCTCCTTAGTTCCAAACTGGATCTCTTTTTAATGATCTTCAACCGGTTACTTCTTGTTCTCCCCTCAGGTGCTTTGGGGAACAGGATGACACTCTCCTTTCTGTGATAGACCCTCAAGTACCAGAAGACTGTTATAATGCCTAGTCCTTCTCTTTGTTAGACTTGACATACCTACTTCCTTCAATTCACTTTCTATAGAGGGATGATTGAAAGCATCCTGTCATATTGTATTATTGTGTGATTTGGAGGTATTACTATTTCAGGCTTTGTAGGTAATGGTGAGGATGGCAGAAAAGATTATTGGAAGTTAATTTCCTTCAGTTCAGGACCTAGCTTGACCAGGGTCCACAGTATTGTCTGGGGTGCTATGTATCCTCTCCATGACCATTTGTTTTGTTACCTTCTGAGAGGAGGCTTCACAGTATCTGAAGCAGAACAATTACATTTCTTTTTACATTTAATTGTGTGCATGTATGTGTGTGTGTGTGTGTGTGTATCTCATGTCATCTCATCTCATCTCAAGGTGTTAACAATTTCCCCCAGCTTGGTATTATCTGCAAATCTGATGAGTTCCCCTTCTATTCCCTCATCTAGATCATTTACAAAGATATTGAAGAGTAGTGGGCCTAAGCAGAACCTTGAGGTATCCCATTGCATGCTTCCCTCCATGTAGATGCAGTTCCATTGATGACTCAGTGTGGTTGCCTTTTGGGAATCGATCTGGTGGTGGTACTGTCTATCCCACAATATTATATTTTACCAATATGTAGGCTGTGGTCTACTTTGTCAAATGCCCTGTTGAAGTCCAAATATACCATGTCCACAGCACTATCTTGAATCTCTAATTTAGTCACTTTGTCAAAGGCAATAAGGTTTATCTGGCATCATCTATTTTTGAAAAACCCATGCTGGCTTCTAGTCATTGTCTCGTTCATTTCTAGGTGCTCACAAATGGTGCTGCTTGATTATCTTTTCCAGGATCTTCAAAGGTATTGATATCAGGCAGATTTGTCTACAGATTCATCAATCCACACATTCCTCCTTCTTGGAAATTGCAACCACATCAACTCTTTTCCAGTACTCTGGTAGTTCTCCATGCTACAGGAGCTTTGAAAGATTAGGTTCAGTGGTTCCGAGATCAGGTCTACCAAATCCTTTAGAACCCTGGAATGTAATCCACCTGGTCCTCGTGATTTCTTGCCTATTTTGACTTTCATTCCTATTCCATCTCTTACGGTGCTGATTTTGGTAAGCTGGACTATTTTTTGCTTTTTGTGTGAAGACAGATGCAAAGAATGAAAGTCAGAGGAAAATGAGAGACCCTGGCAGAAAGCTGTCAGAAACTCTCCATAAAACTTGGATATTGCACAATGCTTGATATTAGAGCGAAGGATCTAATGGGAAGAGTCTTTCTGAATAATAATGTATTATCACATTTAATTGCATTGTGTGTAAAAGAATTGCCAAATATTTCTTGGAAGTGAACATTCTTCCAGGTAAATTGTCAGGGAAATACATTAAGAGCTAACCAGCTGCCATGATCTTATAATTCTATAATACTGTAATGATAATACAATGGTAGGAATGAGTCAGCAGGGTTATTTGACTGTTACCACTTTAAGAGTCTGTATTATAAGACAGGCCCTGTTGGGACGTATGTCTCTCTGTGTGTGTTCTTCCCTGCTGTAGCTGCTGATTGATTGTTTGACCTTTGCCTAGAACGTGTATGTATATTCTTTTGTAGAGATAAACCACTATTTATGATTACAAACCTCTGTTTGATGTTATTGCTCCTGGGTTGTCTCACATAGTCCACTGTGTGCACTGTGACATAAATGTTACATTACTTACTTTGAAAAGGAATAACAAAACCAGAACCATGAACAGATGAATTCTGTTCCACCTTCAGAAAAGTAGGCAGGATTCTTCTTTCTATGTGAAAGACAAACACACAATGGAGATAAAAAACTCATAGGAAGGACCCCATGTGAGATACTTCTTCCAACTGTTTTACATTTGTCCATCTCATGATCTCTTTAGTACATGAGGCCAAGAAATGGTTGAAGAGGTCAAAATAACAGTGACACTTGCACTGAGTCATGGGGATTGGTAAATCTGGCTGAACCACTGAAGTAAAATTCTAAGCCTGAAATATGTGAATGCACAAGGGAGCAAATTGTGCAGAAAGTATGTGCAAGGAGTGCAGTGGAGGGGGGCGGAAATCTCTTTTATAAGAAACATGCACAATTTGAAGTTTCAATCTCATATCTCACCATTGCAGATTTTCTAAACCTGTGAGATGGAGAAAGCATTATTGAGGTATGATGGAAAAGAAGTTTCCAAAATGAATATTATGCTTTATGTTTGCAGAGCAAACTGCTAGGCATGGAATATACATACAACTATTGTTCAAGAAGGCACTTTCTCATTTAAACTTTATCTATGACCTGTTCCACTTGAGCCTTTGTAAGTCTTCCTTTTCTTTTTGGTACCCCAGTTTTATAAAAGCATGCCAATAAATCAGTGCAACAGTTTATTCTGTTTCAAACAGAATCAATTATCCTCAGCAATAAATTATTCTTTTATTTAACATAATTTATTCTGATTTAGTGTCTCTGGCACACTATATGGATTGTCTTGTTTTGGGAAAAGCGCACACAAACTTTGACAATGAAAATAATTGCCTTGTTCAATAGAAGATTGTCTGCAAAAGTCCTTTCTTTATAAGATCACAGAATATAAAGGGAAGAAGAGACTTAGAGATGAGAAAAAGCAGTACAAAAATAGTAAAAAAACCCGATAAAGAACTTTTCAAACTAATACCTTTAAGCTTTTTAGAGCTTTATAAAGCAGAATATATACTACCTTGTCAACTGTATTTATGAGATGTGTGAAAAATTAACATAATGGAAACTTGTGCTCTTAACATTTTCTTTTGGTAAAGCGGAGATACCAGGTGCTATTCCAATGGAAGAAGAATCCCATCTATTCTCCAGCCCTATTTTAATTTAATGCAAATTTTCATGCAGCCCAGATGGTTTTGTTTACAGACCATATTAAAGCTTCCTTTCCAACTGTAATCAACAATAAAATCTATGCTCCAAAGGGACTGATAATCATTCATAATTCTTATGAGCTTGATAACAGAGGAAATTAACAGTTTTGAATTCATGGCTCATTGCAGCAATGTGAAGCTGTGTTCTCATAGTATCTTTTCCTCCTCCTTCACTTAGTTTCTGCTCCTCCTATTTCTATTGTCTGAGAAGGGCCAACTCAACTACAGGAATTTTTGTTTCAAGCAGTAAGATGGCTGAACTTGTGTTTTTTAAGTCCTAGAAAAAAGGGCAAAAATTGGCAAGTGAAAATGGGTAGCATCCTCAACCAATTTTATTGGTTGATTGATGAGCTGATAATTATAAGCACAATTATTTATTCATATAAGGCATTTTCTTCCCCTTGGATATTTAACCATAATTACCTTACTATTTTCCAAGGGTCATATTTAATCAGTCTCAGGGACATCTAACTAGCTCTCATCATTACCCTTTTCCTTTCCATCATACATTTAGCAACACTGAGCCATGATAGTGCAGTGGTTAGATGCAGTATTGCAGGCTAACTTTGCCCGCTGCCAGGAGTTCGATCCTGATCAGTTCAAGATTACTCAGCCTTCCATCCTTCCAAGGTCAGTAAAATGAGGACCCAGATTATTGGGAGCAAAATGCTGACATGATAAACCAGAGAGTGCTGTAAAGCACTGTGGAATGAGATATAAGTCTAGACTAAGTGCTATTGCTATTTGCTTTCTCCAGAGTTTTACATTGGAACATCTTGTATGCTTGCTCTGCATTTTTGCATCCCCAAGCCAGATCTCTAGGCTTTTTCTAAATTAAACAATGGTTCCTATAGCTTTGTTAATTTTTCCATCACTTTTTGTTAACCATGGCATTAATGTCCCAATTTTAAATTCTTTGTCAAGATTTTGACCACCACTAACTATGGCTGCCTTTCTCTCTTATCTTGGTCTCTTTCTCCCTCATCAAAGGGTCCCCTTTCCTGTTTCTCTTTTGCCTGAGCTCCCTCTCATGGTCCCCTCCTTTCTCTTGGAAAGTACTTTCTTATTTTATTTTATTTTTCCACAGAAACCAAACCACCTCTTGTTTACCCATTTCTTCTCACATTTGAAATCGGTGCTCTTCATCATCTTCATAAATGATCCAGATGAGTGAGCTAGAAGGAGAGCTCATCAAATTTGCAGACAATGCCATGTTGAGGGGAATTGCTAATACTTTAGAAGATAGGCTCAAAATTCAGAAGAATCATGACAGACTTGAACATTGGACCCTATCCAAAACATACATTTGATGATGAGAAACGTAAAGTCCTGCACTTAGGCAAGGAAAACCAAACACACAGGTATAGAATAGGTGGTACCTGGTTTAACAGCAGTAACTCTGAGAGGGTTCTAGGCGTCCTAGTGGACCACCACTTAAATATGAATCAACAGTGTGATGCAGCTGCCAAAAAAGCCAGTGCAGTCCTAGGCTCCATCAACAGAGGGATTGTATCAAGATCAGAAGAAGTGATAGTACCACTATATATTGCACTAGTGAAGTTACACTTGGAATATTGCATCCACTATGAGACAAAAAAGATACTGAGACCTTAGAAAGAGTGCAGAAAAGAGCAACAAAGATGATAAGAAGTCTGATGGCTAAACCATACAATGAATGGTTAAGGAAACAAGGAATGTCTAGCCAGTGATGGCTAACCTTTTCAGTACCGAGTGCCAAAAGCGTGTGCACATGCCCCCCCAAAATGCATTGTGCATGCATGGGAGACGCGTCTCCCGTGCATGCGGGTGCATCTCCCACGCATGCGGGTGCTTCCCCATGTATGCGTGCATATCCCCTGAGCATGCGCCCCACCCTCCGTGCATGCAACCTACCTCCTGCATGTGCCCCACCTCCTGCACATGCATGGCAGAGACCCAAAGACCAGCTGGCCAGTGGGAGGTATGCACACATGCACGGTGCAGCTGAGTTGAGGCGACAGCTCGCATGCCCACAGAGAGGGCTCTGCGTGCCACCTTTGGCACGCATGCCATAGGTTCGCCATCAGGGGTCTAGCCTAACAAAGAGGTGGATTAGGGGTGCTATGACAGCTGTCTTCCAGTACTTGAGGGGCTGTTAAAGAGGGGGTCAACTTATTCTCCAAAGCAACTGAGGGCAGGACTAGAAACATCCATATAAAACCAGAAACATTCTAAGTGCAAAATTCTGGGAAGGCCCAAAAATGTTAAGATCCCACAAGAAGGCAGTTCATACATATTTTGGGCTACTTGCTCATTGTTAGCACTTTGCTTTTCCCTAGTTTTTCTCATTAAGTAGCGTGGAAAGAGAGCAAGAAAGATAGATTTCAGCTGTTTCAAGCTGAAACAGCCCAGCTAGAGCAGGGCTGTCAAACTCGTGGCCTGCGGGCCAGATGCGTCACGCGCTGGCCATGCCCATGCCCGGTTTAGCAAAGGGGAAAAAAATTCCCAATACGTCACGTGATGCTACGGTGACAACGTGAGTTTGACACCCCTGAGCTAGAGCATGTAAAGAGAGTCCTTAAACTCAAAAAAACATTGTTCACTAATGATCCCTGAGCCTGGCTAATTCTTGCTTGATCTTCCTGAATGCCTGCAAGTGATAAGAAGCTAGAAGAAGGAAGGGACTCTGCAGCGAGAGACTTCTGCCTGGATCCTGCCAGTCACCAAAAGGTCTTCAGTTGCTGCTTCCACATTAGCTTCTTCTGTATCATTTTCTCCCACTGCGCAGATTCAACACAATAAAGGAGAATATTTCTAGCTCAGGGTTGAAATGAGGGGTTCTTGGTGCTCCCTCAGCTTGCTTGTTTTCTTGCAGACGTTTCATCACCCAAACTAGGTAACATCATCAGTGCTAGGCTAGGCTAAACTAGCACTAGCACTAGTCACTAGGCTAGTGATGCTAGTATTAGTAACTAGCACTGATGGTGTTACCTACTTTGGGCAATGAAACATCTGCAAGAAAACAAGCAAGCTCAGAGAGCACCACAGATTTGACACAGAATGCTAGCAGTGGTAAATATCTGAAATTGCAACTGGTAAGTTTCTACTTTGTCCTTGAAGTGAGATGTGTGAGAAGCTGGGATATTTTTAAATATTTCAAAACCACCGCAAGACCGAAATGTATGGAGTGAAAAGTAAGATGTATCAGAGAAAAACAGACATAGTGACTCAGTAAATGTATAGAGTCAGGAGACTCTGAATTCCATGCGTTTTCTTAATGCCTTAAATCCCTTGTTTTATTCAGGCTTTGAAATTGTGCTAACCATACAAAGCAATTTGCAATTTAGAGAGAGAGAGAGAGAGAGAGAGAGAGAGAGAGAGAGAGAGAGAGAGAGAGAGAGAGAGAGAGAGAGAGAGA